>CM031080.1:21127986-21426126 GCA_018257905.1 Gillenia trifoliata
GTTAATTGTCTCCATATAGGTATTTTGTGAGCTTGTTTACCAATTCGGGCATTATATTTTTGAACCCCCCTTCACAAGCCAAACAATACATATGTTATAATTTGCTCAGTTACAAAACTATTCAACAAGGCTCTAAGATAGCTCAGTTACTTGATTACAATTGTTTTCCACTCGTCGTAACGGGATCGAGGTCCAAGGGAATCCATTAAACACGCACACACGCACACACTCACTACCGCATACTGCACGCACACACACACTCACTACCGCATACTGCACACACACACACACTCACTACTGCATACTGCACACACACACGCACAATGCACACACACACACACACACTCACTAATGCATACTGCACACACATACGCACAATGCGCACACACACACCCTGCATACTGCATACTGCATACTGCACACACACATGCACAATGCACACACACACACACCTTGCATACTGCACACACACATGCACAATGCACACACACACACACCTTGCATACTGCATACTGCACACACACACGCACAATGCACACACACACTCACTGCATACACACACACACACTCACTGCATACACACACACACTCACTGCATACACACACACACACTCACTGCATACACACACACACACTCACTGCATACACACACACTCACTGCATACACACACACTCATTACTGCATACTGCACACACAAGCACAATGCACACACACACACACCATGCATACTGCATACTGCACACACAGACACTCACTACTGCATACTACACACACACTCACTGCATACACACACACATGAAAACAAAACATTGAAAATAGGAAAACCCATCTAAGAAGCTGCTAAACCATTTCATAACATTCACGAGAACAAGATCCAAATTAAAACAGAGCAAATTCCAAAAATTACTATATTCAACGAACCTCCAAGTAAATAGATACTCATGCCAAAATCAAACCTCAGAAATTGCAACTTGCAAAAAGAAAACCAAATAATAGAATCAAATTAAAACCAGTAAAAGAACAATTTAGAAAGGACATAAATTCCAAGCATTCCGACCTAGAAAATGAACCAATTTCAAGGCACCCCATAACCTCTTATAAATCAATGCGGGGAAAAAACAATTCATCTCAATGCAGAATTTCATACATACTGGTGTTCAGATCAAATCTATGAATTTCAGAAACCTAAAATACAGAATAAAATCTAATTTTCTCAACTATGAGTTCAGATCTAAGATTAAAACCAAGTAATAACAATAACACAACCTAAATTATCAGAAACTTTACCCCAAAAAACCCAGATTATCTGCTCCGCGGGAGCACAGTAAGTCGGCTCCAGCTCCAATCGGGAACCGGACGAGAGTCCCAGCCACTGCTTTTTAGAAGCCGACGACGACGAAGAAGAAGAGCGTACGGATTGGGCGAGCGGGAAGAGCTGGATGGTCCTCCGACCATCGTAGTGATCGGCGTGGTAGTTTTCAGCCCATACGACGTCGTTCGGGGAGAGGAAGTTGAGAGTAGTGGAGTCGTCGTCGTCGTCGCCGGCGACTGTGAGGTTGGAGGAGGAGTTGAAGCTTCGGGAGCTTTCGATCGGGGAGGAAGAGGTGAGGAGCTTGTAGTGGGAATTGGAAACGACGTCGTGGGAGACGAAGCCGAGGTTGAGATCTAGATTTGGATTGGGACGGTGATTCAGATAAATGGCGCCTTTTTTTTCTACAACAAATTAAAACCAGCGCCTTTTTTTTTTTGGCATCGGTTCAATGTATATAGCAAAATGAAAATAGCATAGGCATCGGTCTTTTAAATTAAGGTGAAGCTAAATTAGAGACTAATGGCATCAGCACATAAATATTGATGCTTTTAACTAATTTAACTTCGGTATTTATAAATCGGATGCTTTAATAACGAACAACATCGAATCTTCATTTATCTGATGCCTAACTAGTGATGCCTATGACCAAATTTTTGGTAGTGAGGCGACGAAAGAGGTATTTCGTCACCCAAAGTGATCTTGCCCGACGGAAAATTATTCGTCGCCTAAAGTTTTGTCGCCCAAGCTATTTTTTCTACTAGTGAGGGTATCTCAAAAGTTTATAATTTCAAAAAATTTTGCTCTTAGCACACATGCATTAAGTCTATTGACATATGCACGACAACGCCAAATCTTAACATTAAGACTTGACTTTCTTTCCAACTACATCTTATGGAGTTTTGAAATATTATGAAAGACACTCTAATTTACAATTATATTGTATTAGAGTGCATCTGGAAGATATGAATTTATAATCAATGGACTATATCTTATTGATGGTCGTTCTTTTCCTAATGGAGAAATCCATTATCATATGATACCACTTTCTTTGAAACCATTCAAGGAAAGTCTCCTAAAGTATTCATGTCCTTTGATCATATCTAAGGAGATTAATTGTTTTAGAAATCTTACTTATCAATTTACATTCTTGAATTCTTTGAAACCTTTTGCAAAGTATTCGGACTTGTGTTTGTAAGATACATAATAGTCCAACCGAGAGTGATCATCGGTGAGTGTAACACAAGACGAGTAATCTTTGTAGATATAGTGAAAATGTTTCACTGACATCAAAGTATATTAACCATAACAATTTAGTAACTCTTTGTTCTTTCTAAAAGGAATAAATATTTGAACATTCGCCTTGATACAAGTTTAACAAGAAGGCGCTAGATCTGAATCTAACGATCCAAAGCATCCATATAAGGCTAACTTGTAATTTATGTTTTTCAAGGTGCCACAATTTAGTTAGGTTAATCACTTCGTTGTAACCTTTTGGATTTTTGAGCATCATTGTATTCTAAACAGTTAACACTACCATATCATCCAATCCTAAAGAACAATATTTTGTCAAACAAAACAATACATCTATCTCTTAAATATAGAGAGATGAAATCAAGTTCTTTGATCTCATTGGAATATAAAGCCAATCTATGTATTTCCAATCTCTTTGGTAGTTAACATGAGGAAGTAAGTGCCAAATGCTTTCTCAAAGATCTTTATCTTTATTCACATTTTGAATGTGAGGCATTTTCTCTTTTCTCATTAAACTTCTACTTCTTACTAGTTTCTCTTTTACAACAACTGTAAACATAGTTACTAGTACATAATAATACATTCAAGTAGAAGAACTAACTGTTTTGAATTACTTCAAGAACAACTATAACACCTTCAAAATGTGTGTTCTTGACACTTACAAGACAAGGCTTGCAAGTACCCCTTTCAATGTCCATTCTTTCATAAAGAAAGTATGTTCCTTATGGAGTTATTAGGCCTTCTTCATTTGACTTCTTCTATGACTACATTAGTCATGGTCCCCGAATTCCCACTGTCTCTCTTGAATCTAATTTCAATTGTGTTATACACATCAAACAATTTGGAGAGAGTGTGGTTATTGTTCACATGTAGTTTACAACTGAAATTATTGACTAGTTTCTATCTAGTGAAGTGTTTTAACACTTCAACACTTAATGATTCAAAGTCATCAATAGTTCATTTTATGAACTTTGGTCCCTTACTACTATCTCGGTTCAAACCAGATTACAAACATTTAAGAGTTGTTCAAAGCAACTTTTATTTCTTCATACAACATTTGTGAGTGAAGAATCATGGCACATAAAGTGTCCATGGCCATGTGCTATCTTCTTAAGTTCCCTGTTCGTTGAACAAAGATACAAGCACATGTGTTTGCACTATCCTCTTTATGTTTAGACATATATAACATGTTCTTCCAAGGATACATTATCTCAAGAAGGATTGAGGATGAGACTGCTTAAGTACATATCCAATCCATCTAGACAATCTTTGGGATTGTAGTACCAAGTAAGGAAACGTTTAGCCTTCAACCTTTATTTTCAAGTTTGGAAAGCGTGTTTGCAAATATATCGGTAATCCAATTATATAACCAAATAAATAGAGATTTATTTTAAGCCATTCGATCTGGGTCTTTTAAATCAAATTGCACCGCTCACTATTTTTGGAAAATTTCATATCCGTCATCAGAATTCAAAAGTTTAAAAAAAAACTCTGTGGGTAATGGGAGGCTCACTATTACCAAGCTTGCCTCAATAATCTATCATAATAGATTATTGGCTAGCAAAAATAACAATGAGTGAGTTGTGATACCCATTCACAACAACCTCTTGTGATTACCCATCTTATTTGGCCTCTAGAGAACACATGCCTCATCATAATGGATTATGGATTGTGCTATCCACACACCCCTTTTTACTTCTCACACACCCTTTGTTAATTTCTGACTTTAGATCTTCTTCAATTCATTTGATCCGACAGCCGAAATTGAAAAGGGTGTGTGGATAGCACAATCCTAGATAATTGGCATTGTTTCACTTGGTTAAGTTATTCCCACTATGCCAGCTCGTGTAGGGGTTCAAGAATGACCTCATCATAATAGATTATTTGCCACACTCGTTGCCTACCTTCACCTCATCAAATGTTTTATTGATAGACTCCTTCAGATAAGCCTAATACTATGAATCCCCATAATAGGGTGAAACGCTTTGCATCGTCAAACCTGCTTGAGAGACTACCCATAATGGAATGCCTATAAAAAGTATTCGGAACAGTCTTCGCTTATCAACTTAATATTAGATTGGTTGAGAGTTATTGGTCTCTTCGCACATAAACATACATTTTAATCACATTAAAATAAATTGGCCATATCACAACTATTAGTCCGTGTGAGTGTGTTAGTACCATATAATACTCCCATTTCATTGTAAAACAGTTTTTTGAAGCGAGAATATATGGTGCTACTAACGAAAGCTTTGCATTCTATATGGACGTTTAATAGTTGCCTTAGGGCCTTAGAATGATTATGAACCTTCGATTTGATCCAAAATGAGCCTAGTGTTGGATCTCGGTCTAGGGAGGAAGATTGATTTTATTTGTGTGTTTAATCTAATTAAAGGATGTTACTCTATTGGGCGTTGGACCAACCTACTCCAATTTACATGCATATCAACTAAAACATAAAGGAGTACATGAAGTAAAGAAGAGCTTATGCCCTTTTACAACATATTTGATCAAATCAAATTACAACCAAAATCTAATCTACACATTCCACAAACATATTCATCATGCTTTTTATCAAAACATGGGTTTGTGTTTTTGCTTAAAACATGGGTTTTTGTCTTCTAAATTGTGTAGGATGACACAATCTAGGGGACACTAATCTTTGCTTAGCTAATTTAAGCAAAGACCAATCACTTAATTATAATTAAAATGATGAACACCAAAACAATGTACAAAGAACATAACCTTGAGACAATTTCAAGTTTGTTTGATTCTTTGTGATTTCATATCAATACAAAGGTGTTGTGAACTCTAGACATTCTAGCTCAAGTGTTTGTGTAAAGTTTGATAAAAACAAAACACAAATACAACAAATACCCATTTGGCCGAACCCCCTCTACGCAAAAGTCTCTAATTCTAGCTCCAAAATTCATACCAAATTGAACCACATTAGCTCTTTAGAGCCCTTGCACGCTATCTTTTTACCACCAGTTTGTGGATTGTCACTTCGATGAAACAGTCTTCCCGCCGTTAGGGGGAGATAAGAAAGTAAACGTTCCTAAAGAACGACACAAATTATCGTGGACGTCCTTACTATGTCTCATCTTAATCCCAATATTCTAGATTCTAAAGTGTTGCTCCAGACGCTTTCTCTGATCGAGCAAAACTGACAAGATCACACATACTAGCTGCAAACATGCCTGTAAGGATAGACATATGTAATGGACGTCAAGTTAACATCCCCGAAGGGTGTGCTGCCCTTGAACAACAGCTGACCGCCTCTGTTGAATTTCCCCGGTACACCGGTAGCTATTCAATCAATCTGTTCTCGGCCTAAAGCGCAACAGATCACTCATTTCAAAGGATTCACCTCCCTAGAAGTGGAGAAACATGGCACAAAATGAATCCCTTTCTCGATCGCTATCTCAACCATTCCACCCCATGAAATTAATCCAGATTATCCCAAGACCTGTAGTCTTGGTCCATTATGAATGCATGGATGAGTTATGGAATTGGAATGAGATTATCATCGATGGTATTCACGTATATGGTAGCTACCCTAAATAGTGAAAAGCGACGATATCGAACCGCGTTCCGTTGATGAATGTCAATGTAGAACTGATTGGTTAACTAGAAACAATCCATGTCGAATCAGATTCCTTGACGACGAGGAAAGTGTTTGGGTCAATAGTTCCAACACCATCCAACGCAAAAGGTAGCGTAATGAGATGAATGAAATAATGTTAAGCACGCCTCACGGCGCAAGGCTTCTCTCATAACGCCCTAGATTGATGGCAGCTTATGAACGTGGTTGTAACGTATCTTTAGGGATCATGATACGTAAATCTACATGGAAGTTTCCGAAGGACTTTCATAGACTGATTCAAATAGTTCTAGACCACATAACACGCTCTCTATTAAATTGAGGCCTAAACTTTACGGATTGGAACAATCCAGGTGGATGTGGTATACCCATCTAAGTGACTATTTGATCAGTTAGGGATATGTGAATAAATTATGCCGTTGCGTATATAAAACCGAATTTGCTAGAGTTGCAGTCTATGTCGATGACATGAATCTCACTTGAACTCTAGAAGAGCTTGGGAAAATTGCCTCGCACCTGAAGTCAGAATTTGAGATGAAAGATCTTGGAAAAACTCGTTTCCATCTCGACCTAAAGTTTGGAGCATAGTTCAGATGGTATTCTGGTCTACTAGTCGAACTACACCTAGAAGGTGTTGCCTTCGAGTACACCCATGATCATCTATACTCTACATGCTAATGAGACCCTTAAAAAGGTTGTGGAACCTGAAGTTCCATCTAAGTTCAATTAACACTTTGTTGTACTTAGCTCATTGCATTAGGCATGATATTTCCTTCGTTGTTGATCTTTTGGCAAAATACAACACTGCGCTTACACGCTACCACCAAATTGATGTTAAAGACGTTTTTCCATTACTACAGATTTGGGCTTATTCTATCCTTACGCATCTCAAAATTAACCACAACCCCTTGGTTATCGAAATGATACCTACCTTGTGGGATACGCTAACACAGACTATCTGTCTGATCCGCACAAGGCATGTTTTCAAACGGATTATGTCTTTACCATTAGGAACACCACAATATCTTAGAGGTCAACCAAATAGACCTTAGTTGCGACGTCTTTGAGCTCATTGCCATACACGAAGCCACACGTGTACATGAGAGCATATTTGAAGCACTTGCGGTTTTCATCCTTCGTTGAGTCCCAACAACAATCTATGAAGACAACGCCGCATGTATCAACCAGACCATAACAGGATACATCCAAGAAGTCAACACCAAGCATATTGTGTCGACATCACATCAGCATGAGCATCAAAAGATTGAAGTCAAGCAGATTTGATCCCAAGACAATCTTGTCGACCTTTTCACGAAGTCACTGCCGAAAAAGCTTGTTCAAGGATTTGGTATGCGCAAATTTTCTCATTTGCAACGCTTGTAGTTCTCAAGGGGAATTTTGTCGAATTCAGGAGGAGTATCCTGAAATATACTCACTTGACCTTAATGTATCTTTTCCTAACGATCAGGATCATTTTTCCCATTAGGTTTTTATTGCCAGACGAGGTTTTGATTAGGCACCCACATCGGGATGGGCACACCCTTGTGTGTTTTCTTACTACTTACGTCCTGAAGATGTTGAGTATCGACTTTGCATTAACTCACATTTTTCTCTTTAGACTATGGGTTTTGTCCCATCTTAGGTTTTACCATAGCCAGGTTTTGGTGAAACTTACTCTTATGTGCAAATCTCTATATGAGACTCGCGTGTTCTCTATTGTACCTATGAGATGACTTCATCAACTGTCTCTACATTATCTTGAAGATCTGATGCGATATCTTGACACACCCCACCCTCGATACCCACGTGGATACCGAGTGCGAGCGTGCTGGCCAACACTCGTATGTGACGAAGCCATTAAATGCATGACAACACTTGATGGAAACGAAATTAAGTTGAATTAAAGTTATAAAATCCAATGTCAATATGCATATGGTTCAGAGCGTACTAATGCTGAACAGCGGAAATAATAATGAAAAGAGTTCCTAGAATCTCTATCCATAACAGGGATGGATATTATTATAGAAACTGAAAACAAAAGATAGATCCCTACATGGTCGGGATCGAAGTTCAGAACTGCCACGTAATATCCTCGACTGCGCCGGATGCAATATCACTATGTCCTGAAGGGGGCGCAAAAACAAAAGTGAGTGGACAAAAATAAAAGTTTTCGCAAACCTTTCTCTTTTCAACATACTAACCCCCTATTTGAAAACCAGCAGTTGTAGAAATATACTATCATAGTATAGTTCGAAAGATACTTTAAAAGTATACTGTAATATATCAAAGGTATAATACTCGTAAAACACAGTTCATAATTCCAATAATATAATATGGGAAAACCAACACAGGGTATATGCGCGATCACCCAAGTACGGGTTGAGGAATTCGCCTCTCAATCACCGTACAAGCTCAATACGTTATTCAATCATTTGTACTCCTAGTACCACACACATGTAAGCTTGCGCCGCAGTGCGTCACACCCAAGTCCTTACGTAGTGGGGCCTTTTCCCCATAAACAACAATAATCGTAAGACAAGCTTGTACTAAGGTATTTACCGGACAATACCCCTGGAGTACAGTGCGTGTGACCCAAACATGTGAGAACTGTCCTATGGCCATGAGAACGGTACTACAACGTAGTGAAAGCATACCAAGTGTGTTTGAAAACATACATACATACTCATGTGTATAGATATGATAAGCAATATCCCTTTCATAATTCCCAAATATTTAACATTGCATAAATAAATCTTCCCTCAAAACCATATATCAAAATACCATTTAATACTTATGCAAAAATAAGATCATAGGATAAAACCATTTCATAATGTATAATCATACTTTGGTATAACACCACAATCCCCAATTAAATTCATTTCCCAATATGCATAATCATAAATAAAACAATTATGGTTGCATCAACAATTATCAACATATATATATATTTAATAATAAATATATATAATTAAACATGCTCAGAAAACCATTTTAAACCATAAAGAAATCAATTTCATAAACATTTTCAATCATAAAAATCATTTAATAAAGCAAATGTCCACTCACAGGTTTTCGGGAGTGAAATCTCCCCCGGTGTTGCCCTCCTCGGTGTGCGGGGTCGAAGAATTACCTATTTAATGTTAGGGAACAAATTAGAACTTCCCTAAAATAAATTAAAAATAGGCCCTAAAAAGAATCCCCCAAAAATATTAATATTTTAGCGAAAACGGGCTCGAAAAATGATTTCCGGGCCCCGAAAACCCTACCGCCGCCGTCCACCGCCGCCGGCGCCGCCGTGCGCCGCTGTACGCGCCGCCACGCGCCGGGAAACGGTCGGACGCGCCGCCACGCGCCGGGAAGTGGCTTCACGCGCCGGCCACGCGCTGGCACGCGCCGGCACGCGCCGGCACGCGCTGGCGCGTGTCGCCACGCGCTGGCGCGTGTCACCCACGCGCCCCACGCGCCTGCACGCGCCGTCCCACGCGCGGCTGACGTCAGCCACGCGCCTGCTGACGTTAGCGCCGTTAAAGTTAACGGAATATACCTTTTCTGGACGGAATATTCCGACGCCGTTAGGAATATTCCGTTGCCGTTAAGGGAATATTCCGTCGTCCCCTTCCTCGCGCCGGTCGCCAGAGCCGCCGCCGGCGCCGCCGTCTGCCGCCGCTGGTTCGCCGGAATCTGGGAAATTAAATACCGATTATGTCCCAAAACTTCAAAAATTCATATCTTCTTCGTTCTTTGGCCAAATTTAACGTGCCATATATCAAAAATGAAGGTATTGAGGAGTAGAATATTTTCATACCAATTTGAGGCCAGAAAAATGGCCGGAGATGGCCGGAAATTGGCCGGAAAGCTTCGGGAAACCCTAATTCCGTTCTCCTTCAAAACTGCACCAAATGGGACGTTCTTTATATCAAATTGAACCTACTCAATCCAATAAAACCAATGGTAATGGTCTCGAGGCTTACCTTGGTCTGGTTTGCACAAAAAATGGACGGACAGTTTGCCTAAACCGTTCCGACGTCGGTTTGAACGATCGGGCTCGAGTTTGAAGAATCTGAGATCACAGCCTCGTCCAGAATGACGAGAGGATCACGTTGGTATGAATTTTGGGCGACGGTTTGGTGATTTTGTGATTCAACCAAGATTAGGGTTTATCGGTGTAGTTTTGGCCGAGAGAGAAAATGGGAGAGAAAGAGAGAGAGAGGGAAAGGAAAAACGTGCAGAATGATTGGGGTGGGTTGGGTGCTGTGCAGTCAGCCAAAAACCCCACACACGGAGTGGAAAATTACCAAAATGCCCCTACACTTTAAAGCTTCGTAAAACGTTCGTTTTAACTCCAAATGGAGTTCCGTTTGCGTCCACGCGTTTGTATCGACGAGTACATGAAGAATATATAAAGAAATAATTTTTCACAAGTCGTCACGAAAAGTCAACAAAAGTCAACATTGACCCTAGGGGTATTTTGGTCATTTCACATAAATTTTGGGACGGGTTGTAACATATCTACTTGAGTATTTACTCACTCAAGAGGGAGTGTTACAATTAATATTGGCATAGTGTGATTGTATAAATCCTATATAGATATGGATTAGGATAATATTGTAAAACTAGTGATTCTATCCTATTAGGTATGTACTTACTTGGAGATCAAGTTTATCTCTCCTTTAGGTTTACTATAAACAAAGGCACTAAGCATGAAAAGTATGTACTATGATTTCAGAAGTCTTTCTTTCTTTCTCTCTTTTCTCTTTGCTGCACCCTCTCTCTAAATATATGCTACAACAATAAGTAACTTTTAGATCCATTTAGATTTACAAGAAAAAAAATATTAAAATGCCCTATGCACCCAAAAATCATAATGGACCACGTATTTTAAGAGGTAGAAACAAAATCCATTATTGTCACAAAGCAAAAGGAAACCAAAAGAAAAAAGAGCTATTAGCCAATTTATCCCTCAACTTATAAGGCACTGACAATTTTTTCATAAACTTTAATTTTAGTCAATTATACCTCTAGACTTTTATAATTAGCCCAATCACCCCTTGTAAAATTTTAAATTTTTCATCCATTAATCCGCCTATCTTGGTATTTCTGAGGGCAAAACGGTCATTTTGCACCTCACCAAAACCCAATCCGTGCTGATGGGTAGGAGCAGAGTGCAGTTTTCTTCTGCTATCACGGGCACCCCTCCACCTCTTGGTTCGTTATTTCCACATCTCCCTCTCTCTCTCTATCCCTCCCTCTCTCTCTACCTCTCTCTCTTCTCTATCTCGTCCACTCAATCACTCTCCAGTCGACACCTCTCAAAAACCCTAAACCCTAACATCTTCTTCGCACTGCCCCGCACCCAAACGATTCGAATCTGAATATGAGGTAATTTCTACAAAAAATTTTGTTGCTAATTCATGTTGCTATATGGCGACGCTTGAACTCTGTTATCGAAGTGTTTTATCGGATCTTTGTTTCAGTTTTTTGTAATTTGGCTTGGCTTGGAAGGTTTCAGCGCCAAATGAAATCGAAGGTTTTGAAGAACTTTGCTTTCATTTTCCTATCATTTTTTTTAAATTTATATATATGTGTGTGTGTGTATATTATTTTCTAAAAAGAGTTTGTTCTGTCGCGTGATGGGCTCCCCTGTCCTCCAGTGGTGTAATCGCCCTTTTTTAACTGGTTCGATTTTGTTTTTGTTTCAGTTGTTTTGCCATGGGTGGCGCCCCTCTGGAGTTTTTTGTTCATGTTTGCTTTTGGCTAAGAACAAAAAAAAGACCCAGACAGACAATAAGTTAAGCTACCATCAACATCAAAGGAACCACCTCATAGCAAAAGCATAACCAAATGCAGCTCACATACCCCCTTTCATTTTTCACTGCCTTCCCTTCCCTCCCCAATTATTGGAGTTTTGTCCTTTGGCTTTTCCCCAAAAATGTTTTTTACGTGTGCAAAAATTACTATTGGTTCACGTGATCTTGCACCATCTTCTTTTTCGTTTTAAATATTCATATATATCAATAATTAGCATTATTCATGAATTTTTGCCTTTTCGATGAACAGATAAAAGTCGCAAATGAAAAACAGATTCGAAGAACAAACTTGTACAAACATACACGTAATTTTAATATGAACTTTGTTTTCTTCATTGCACACAAACTCTCTTCTCCTTCTTTATCTTCTAAGGGTCGGTAGCCCTCTCGTCCTTTGGAGCCGATTAAGAAGAGGAACATACTTTATGGTGCGTGTTACATATAACCGACACATACAATAATTTTTCGACAAAGAGCTATATCCGCTAGGTACAATATTCTACCATGATCAAGCACATTCTTTAACTAATCTAATTAGCTTGCCCTTTTGTTCCTAATTGGACTTGGCCGTTGTTATTGTTACCGTCGCCATGATTGATATGCTTTTTCTGCTTGAGCAGTGCATTGGCTTTTCTCCACTTGTGGAACTTGCCAAACAAGACCTCCATATCCTCTAGGGTTCTGCCGTGCGTTTCGGGGAACATCGTATAAAAGAAGACCCACGCCACCGCTGCGATTGCCGCGAACAGAAAGAAGGCCCCACCGATTGTGATGGCCTCATACAACGAAATAAAAGTCATCCCGAGGACCCCACTCACCACTCTATTCGTCGCCACTCCGATACTGCACCCCTGAGCGCGTAGCTTCAACGGGAAGATCTCGGAGCTGTAAACCCACGTGATGGGCCCCATCCCGATCGAGAAGAACGCGACGTACAGTAAAACCATGGTCAGGCACAAAACGACGGCCCACAGGATCCGCTCTTCGTTCTGACCGATGATCGTAAGGCCCAGACCGAGCCCCGTCAGCGAGAATATCATCCCGGCCACGCTGGCAAGAAGCAACGGACGCCGTCCGACTTTATCGAGGAAAAAGGTGGCGACCAGGATGAAAACTGTCTTAACGAATCCAACGGCCACGGTGCAGAGTAGCTTTTTGTCGGAGTTGGTGATCCCGGCCTTCTCGAAGATCCTCGGGCTGTACAAAACAACGGAGTCTATGCCCGACGCTTGTTGAAAGAAGTGGATACCGACGACGCAGATCAAAATATGACGAACGGCTGGCGTTGGATGGAGGAGCAGCTCTTTCCAGACGTCTTGGCCTTGGCTGCGTTTGGGGACCTCAACGACGTCGTCGGTGCAGTGCTCGGGGATTCCGGCGGCTTCTTTGATGTCGGCTAAGCGGAGCAGAGACTCTTCCTTGGAGTCTGAGGTTTTTTCGAGGACACGAGTCGCGTCGCCGAGCCGTCCCTGCATGACGAGCCAGCGAGGTGACTCCGGCATGGCTAAGACACCGAGGGCGAGAAAGATGGAGGGGACTGCGCCGACGCCGAGCATGAGCCGCCACCCCAAGTGTGTTGGGAGCTTGGAGAAGGCATAGTTGGAGACGTAGCCCAATAATATCCCAGCATTGATGAACACCTATACAAGCAAATTCAACTCAGTTAATATGCACTGGGCCACTGGCCAAAAAGAAGCGACACTCAGGTTTTATTTTGTTGAAGAAGGTTCTAAGTTGCACTGCCGTTGTTAAAAGACAGGTAAATAGGTAGTAAGAAGAAACCTTTCTGAAAATAATATTTTTGTCATACCATTGTTAGAAAAATACAAAAGAAACAGAGTAATCGGATAATTTACAATACATACACTAAATTGTGAAGCTATGAGTCAAAAATTACAAAGAAGTATTAAGGTACTAAATACTTTTCACTTTATAAAATATCTGAAATTGAGATCTTATATTTTATTTTTTTCATAAAATATTAAAGTTACCTTTGTTTCTCATATTTTATGCTAGAATCATCTAAGGGAAATAATAACACACTCTTTTTAGCTTTTTATTCCTGTTTATTCATTTTCGTTGTTTTTGCTTAATTTATTCAATCTGACAGTTAGAATTAAAAACCAGTGTAAAACGCTAAAAAATATGTAAAAAATTCACTTTAAAAACAAATTCCATACACTTTTTTTCTCCTTCTTAATTACTCATATTTTTATTTTTATCCAAATACAAAGAACAAAAATAGTGCGTGGAAAAAAGATAAACGTTGTCTTCTTAGCTAGCTAGCTTGTTTGTAAAGGCAGTTTTTAATTTAAATATCAAATTCAAAATAACTTTAAGTTAAAATACCATAGTTTTAGTTTAGGTACTAGCTGAAAAGTCAAACTAATTTGTTAGGTAAAATGACAATAATGTCCAACCCTACCATCACAAAGTTATAGCCATTAACTTTTCCAATGAATTGTAACTAACAAGCATGAGTATGAATTTTTTTAGAAGAATTTTTTTTTTATTTCGTTAATCGCTTAGGGCGTAGGGTCTAGTTCCCGGATTTTGGGCTTCGCCCAAAACCCGAGACCTACACCTAAGCCCTAAGCTCCTCCCAAGGACATTCTAAAACCCTAAACCCAAAATGATCAACCCCAAACCTTGACCGACCTTTTAAAACCCTAAACCTTCAAAGTTAACCCCGAGCTCTAAAAGCCTTATAAAATTATGAAAGAAATAAACTTGAAGACAATATGGTAATCTCTCATATCTTTTATTTAGTCATAGGATCACTTGCAATAAAGTTTGTGGCTTACCATAAAATATTTAATTAGACTTAGTATTTTTTCCTTAAATATGGTATTTTTCCTTAAAACTTATACCCAACTTGGTATCTAATATGAATTTACCTTTTTTTTTAAGAATACAGTCAGCCACAACATTTTGGAGAATATCCAAGATTAGCTAACATACCAAAAAGTTTTTGAGCTACATCAAAATTGAAAAATCAAAGAAAGGGTACAATTGGAACTTCAAAGAAAGAGTATACTTGGCTGGTTGGACTTGGATCCAATCCGATAGTATATCCTCATCGATTCCAAGATTATGATTTCATATTTTTAACGTAAGAAACAGACAAAACAAACCTCTGGGAAAGACGTGAGGAAACCACGTGACGACGCGGGAGAGACCTCGGCCGTGTACACCGGAGCGATCATGAGGGCGTAGCCCACACCGATTCCGGCGATAAATCGGCCAAACATGAGGAAGGGGTAGTTGGGGGCAAATCCCATGAGGAGAGCTCCAGCGAAGAAGATGACTCCGGCGAGGACTATGGTGTACCGGCGGCCAACCCAATCCGATGTTCTGCCCGCGGCAGCGGAGCCTATGAGGGAGTAGAGGTTGAGAATACCGAGAAGGACCTCGACTTGCACGTCGCTGATTCTGAGGTCGTCTTTGATGTAGATTGCAGCTCCACTCATCACACCAATATCTGTAGATAAAACCAACATCAACACATGCATGGAGGCAACTTTGTTTCCAAAGTACAAAACTAAAACGCAACATTAAAGTTTCCAACAAGTGATTCCCAAGTTTTTGGAAATAACATTAACTAGCCTCCATTAATTTCTTTACCACATAAAACATTGAAAAGGAACATGTTTAAGATTATGGACGTAATTATAGCTCTGTTGGTAAAGGGTATTCATCAAATTTAGGTCTGAGTTCAAACGCTTTCCCGGACCCTACTATTGTTTCATAAAAGAAACAAAAACAATAGAAGAAAATAAAGTTTGAAGCATATTTACTTACCATAACCCAACAAGATTGAAGTCATGGAAGCCAAAATAGCACAAGCAAAGGCATACTTGTTTTTTTTGGGCTTCTGTGGGGGATCAAAGTCTTGAATGGTTTTTTGGGGTTGGCCGGAGACTGCATTATTGTCAGTTCTCCGGTCAGCCATCTTCTTAGAGAGGGATAGAGACTGAACAACCGCTAGCAAATGGTCTCTTGTTGCAGAAGTGTAATTTAGAGAGAGAAAAAGGAGGAGAGATTTATGTGGATATAAGAGGGAGAGAGCAGAAATACTAGGGGCTGTGCAAGTGTTGAGTTTGAGCTATAGGGGAGTGTTTAAATAGACCAAAAAGTCGACATCATTTTCACAGCCGTAGGTCCTACGTAGAGAGTCTTCCCCTTGCATCATTCTTGGGGTCCAGCCTGTAGCATTTTCACTGCTGGTGAAAATGTAAACCAATTAGATGCAGGAGGTGCAACGAATAACAGCTGTAGCCGATTCTATTACTAAATTATATATTGTATGACTAAATCAATAATGTAGAAACATTACAGTATATGAAGTGGGGGATCCGGGAAATGTTATTGGGGAAAATTTTTTGAATGGAATAGCATGCAAATTGGTATTTCATCGACCTTTGGTAGGCTTGAAGTTTTTTTATTTTTTTAAAGTGACTTGGCCCAAAACGACGTCGTTTTGGCCAGATTTTAGGGAAAATGTTGTTGTGCGCAAAGTATGACTGAGTCATGCCTTGCTGCCAAACTCTTTCAAACATTTTATTAAGCACTTGGAAGGAATATATGAAGGACAACTCCAACCTTCAAAGGGGCACCACCCAAGTCATCCATAGAGTTTCACCGAAGTTCGGAGGATCAGTTGACCTTCCTTGCCCTTTAGTGTGCCCGCCCCTGATTATATGACCAATATATTATAAGGTTGTTAAGTAAAAAAGCCCTATCCACATAGACAAAAATAAAAGAAAAACCTACAGTCGTGGATCTCTACCTTTTAACTTGGGCTCAGCAATTCTTCTTCATCTTTTTCTTTTTTTTTTCATCTGTGGTAGTGGTCGCTCTCTTACTTTGTCAATGAAAATCTTCATGGTTGTGCTTATTCCCTCACTCTATCAAGAAGGGCCTTCTTGGTTGTGGTTGCTCTCTCGCTTTGTTGAGGACACACTTTTGTAGTGGTTATGGTTTATTGTTCAAGCTCAGATCTTAGAGCAACGAATGTTGTTCCAATCTAAGGGGTGATTTGTGCTCGTGTTAAAGGATTATGAGGAGAAAGCTCGATGCACTAGTAGAAAAAAGTACTTGGGCGACAAAACAGATTTCGTCGCTCAAGACCCCTTTTCGTCGCCTAAACATTTGAGCGACTATTCATTAGTCGCCCCAAATTCGTCACGCAAAGCCCGTGGAGCAAGCATTTGCGCAATGAAGAAAATACATTTGTCGCTCCTGCAATTTTGCGTGACGACTATTGGCGACGAAAAGATGCATCGCAATAGAGTCAGGGGATTTCTAATGACTAGCATGCAAATACAATTCCCAATTTATAAGCATTAGCAACGGAAGCAATAATATCAAAGCCATAGTCATGCAAATCCCCTTCAAGAAGCATAGGTTCATATTTGATGCATCTACCATAAAATGAAGAACAAAGTGAAGGTGTAGTTTTATATCTCTTGATCTAGACTTTAGACCAAGGATGGACCACCTCCAAGCTTTCTCTTCTTGGAACTCCTTGAGCCTAGCCTCCCTCCTTGCTTCCTCCACCTTGATAGATTTGAATTTGTTTTGATTCTCCTCTAGTCTCCAAAGTATAAGACCTCTAAAGATCCACACCCACAAGTGTAATGGAATGAGTGATGGATTGACCAAAAGGAAGATAAATGATTACCTAAATCTTCCTAATGGTGGCCGGCTATTTAGTGTAGGGAGGGAGAGAGAGTTTTTCTTTTTCTTTTGTTGAAGAACACACACACACAAGCCTTTTTGAATCTCATTCATTAAACTTTCATTTATAGACTAAAAGAAGTGAGTCAACATTTGACTATTCACTCTCTCTCTCTCACTTTCTCATTTGGCCGGCCATATTGTGTTGTTTGGGCTTTTGGGCTTTTAATCTTTCAAGTCATCTTATGCTTGAATAAAAGCCAAATGGGTTTGGGCCAAATGGGTTTGGGCCCAATGGGCCCGAATAAACCCGAACTTTTTCAGTAAGCCTAAAAACGATCTTTCATCGCTTCAATGATTTCTTTAGACTTTCTAATTAATCATAACACTCAATTAATCCAATTAATTATTTCCATCATTCATATGTTGTTCCACCACAAGAGTGTATTCGGTGTACAATCATTTTAGGTTCTAATTAGCAAGGCAGTGAGGTGATTGGTATCAATCCAATTGATTAGTTTTAATCCAATCATCTAGTGAATTAAAACTTATTTTAATTCTTTATCTTCTTTGATGATTACTATTTAATCATCCATAAGATCCCACAAGCCATGAGTGACATCTAAACATATATCATGGCTACCCAAGCTAATGTAGAATTTGTTCGGAGAACCTATTCAATTGGAATTACAATGTAATTCGATCCTTCTCTAACGCAATACTCTCAATCATATTACTAGGGTATGGATTCATCATGTCAAACCCCTAATGTGATTATACCATGTTATATGATTCAATTGAGTCGTAAAGGAACACTTTCCATTACTACACTCACTACTTCGGCCGAAGATTCCCGAATCATATCTTAGAGTATTCTTCCTCTCATAACGAGGATTAGAGATCCCTTGTTGATCATTCACTTGCCTCCATGGCTAAGTGGCTTAACCCCAACTATGCCGTGGACACCCTCATGATGGGGTGACTTTGACACAGTCAAAGATCAAGGACTTAACCACAAGACAACTATGATGTCTCAGGTCAAAGGATTACTTACATTATTCCAACCATTGGAGTTACTTGCTTGACATGTGAGTAGACCTCCATGCAAGTACTCCCTTTCGATTGTGTTCAGTGAACTCATTCCCTTAATGAGCACCCACATACTTGTCATAGTGTCACTACACGAATGGTTGAGACTTTCCATCCTTCCCATTTGAAGCTGACATAGTACGTACTGGTCTATGGATTGTCAGTATCCCTCTAATAATCCGATGACCAGGAACATTTTGAACATCATGGTTATGAGAAGAAGGTCTCTACAGTCTAACATCATTAGATTACTTCTTCCATCAATCCATTGTCCATGGATTCACTATTTTGGACATATATCACTTATTGAGATAGTCCAAGTAAGTGACTTTGCCCTTTGCTGTATTTCGGGTTATCCATATATACAGACAATGTCCTGAAATGTTTCTTCCAAAGATTGACTTTCAGGGCATATCTCCAACATCTTCTCCACCATAGTGGCCTGTAATAAGAAAATAAATATTAGTATCTATAATAATTATAAAATTAAGGAACAAAAGTTACAGGTAGTTAAAGAAACTTACGTGGAGCTGCTGAGTCATCTCATCACCGGGGCGGACATAAACTTCCGCGAACATGTCGATCTCCGAAAACTTTGCACCTTCCTAAAAAAAAGTTAAAAAAAAATAAAAGAAGGTTAAAATTTAAAATTCATAAATATAAAATTATATTAAAATTGAAAAATGTAAAGTAGTTTTACCTCTCGTCGGTTCTCCAATCTGTAGGAGAAGGGCTTCGAACCGGAGTGGTGTAGAAGTATCTTTTTCGACCTATTTATCAGGTTGGCTCGAGATAGTTTATGGTAAACCCGAAATTTGTTAGTGCATATATTAATTGTTGAGTACAATTATAAATAAATTAGTAAACTTACCAAAAAATTAGGATCTTGAAAGTGGTTACATAACCACTCCCAATCCTGAGGCCGCTCCAGCAACTCCTTAGGGCATCCTTGGGCTAAAGCAGTCTCCGCGTCCGGATACAACTTAAAATGGTTGTGGAGGTCGCTCTTCCACTCTTTGTATCGACTTGTGAAGAGCTCATCTATGTACGATGTCCAGTCGGCATCAAGGTCCTTAGTATTAAAGTTGATCTGCAAATATGAAAAAATATTATTAAAATATAAATAATATTATACTTAATTATAAAAAGTAGTAGAAAGTATTGAATACACTCACTGACAGTTAATGCCACATCGCATCCTTCGTTTGCTTTGGCACTGATCTCCATGTTTCCCATCTCATAGGGCAATGGGCACGTAGTATCGACCCTATGTCACGGACCAAGGTGCTGTGCTAGTCGAATGTAGAAGCAGCCCGGTGTTGAGGAGCATACGTGATGGCAATCTTTTCAGAAGTCGCACGTGTGATCTGCACATACTTCAGCTGTCTGCAAGGGCCTCGGGTCTTTTTCTTCCCTGCTAAAACAAAGAATTAATTCATGGTTAAAACGTGTACTAAAAATTCTACAGAAAATTCGGCAGAACCTCCCCTAAAAGTCTAACATTTCCTATAACCTGCAGACAATAATACAGCACATCCACATCCACACAACATTTGCAACAAATTTGATAATCGTACCAATAGTTGCAACATGCAATCAATTAATTTGAATATGGTAGTAAACATTCCAACAAAAATGTAAAAGATTGGGGGTAGGAGTATATTACCTGTCTGCGAGCCCTCGTCGTTGATTGTGGATGTCCTGGGTGCCTGATGGGCCTGATCCTCGGGACGACATCGCCGATGAGCCCGACGAGCGCTGACTGGGGATGCATCACCGAAGCAGTGGACGAGACAGGCACCTCGGAGACATTCGGAGCGGCCGACGCGGGCTCCGCAACATTAACTGACCATGATGGAGCTGAACTAGAACTAGAGCGGCGGCGTGTAGAAATCAAACCCGACATCTGTAAATTGAGCCAATTACAAATTGTTAAATAAATAAATAAATAAATATTAAATAAATTGTAAATAAACATTTAATGTACTTGCAATTTTTGGATTTTTAAACATTTAATGAAATTTGTATATTTATTTTCTTATTTTGAAATTAGGTAAAAACTAGTTTGCATAGTAAGCAAACAAAATCAATACTACATCCAACAACAAATTTGTATATTTTTGACAGTTTGTATATCAAACAACAAATTAATACTACATCAAACATATTAGTCTTTTAACATAAGAAACGTGCCTACTTTAGTATTATTTTTAATTTATCATTTAACATACATACTATTCCTTTAATTTATCAACCTAAGCACAATACTCTACCTGCCCTATATATAGACCATAAAAGATTCAAAAGTATATGTGTGTGTCGAAAAAGTTAATTCAACTAATCCATGTACACAGGGCACACACATCC
Organism: Gillenia trifoliata; assembly: GCA_018257905.1. Classification (NCBI taxonomy): domain Eukaryota; kingdom Viridiplantae; phylum Streptophyta; class Magnoliopsida; order Rosales; family Rosaceae; genus Gillenia; species Gillenia trifoliata. The sequence continues at coordinate 21,149,097 of CM031080.1, forward strand.
TCACACACACATCTCACACACATACATACTCACAGCGCACACACACACACATACTCACAGCGCACACACACACACAAACTCACAGTGCACACACACACACATACTCACAACGCACACACACACACACTCACAGCGCGCACACACACATACTCACAGCGCGCGCACACACATACTCACAGCGCGCACACACACACACACTCACAGCACACACATACACACACATACTCATAGTGCACACACACACACATACACACAGTGCACACACACACATACTGATAGCGCACACACACACATACTCACAGCGTACACATACACATAATCACAGCGCACACACACACATATTCACAGCGTACACACACACATATTCATAGCGTACACACACACACACACATACTCACAGCGCACACACACACACATACTGACAATGCACACACACACATACTGACAGCGCACACACACACATACTCAAAGCGTACACACACACATACTCACAACGTACGCACACACACACATACTCACAGCGTACACACACACATACTCACAACGCGCACACACACACATACTGACAGCACACACACACACATACAAACTCACAGTGCACACACACACATACTGACAGTGCACACACACACAAAGATTAACAACTGAAGCCCAAGAATTCACCCAATTCCAACAAGAATTCACCTAAAAACACAGACATAGTACACACACACAGGTTGCAGTCACTATCAAAACAATTTTGATGATGTTATATAGTTTCTATCAACTTTATAACATCCTAAACAGTTTTCAGTACAATTTTAGAAACTATATAACTATATAACATTATCACAATTATAGTTTATAGAATTATTTCTACAATTATAGTTTATATAAACTATATAACATCATCACAATTTTCAGTAAATTGTAAATATGGGGACATTCAACGATCCGAACCGTTCATCTTATTGCATTCAGTAAAAGATCATGTTTTCAAAAAAGAACCGGGATGAAAAAATAATCTACGAATATAATAACTGAGCGTAAACGTTAATCGATGGTTCAAAAATAATACTGCCTTCATGGTTTCTAGTGTTCAATTTTGGAGATGACCCCTTAACGAAAGTTGTAGGCGTTCTCGTTACGAGCGTTTGTATATTTTATACAAAATTTTCCCACTTCTCTATCACTTATTTTGAATTTTCCATTGTAAGTTAATTTTTCGTACAACTGTTAATTTGTAAACACACATAAATATTTATTTCTTTAAATCTGAACCGTTGAGTATGTAGACCTCTTCTTCAAGATCATTGTGTACAAAAATTACTTCATCCAAACATGAATAAGTCATTTTTTAGCAAATTAAAAGAAGAACGGTGTAGAATGCATTTCAATGGTTTAGGTGACGAACAACTGATTTGTCGCCTCAAGTGTCTTTGCGCGACAAAGTATTTCGTCGCCTAAAACCTATAAATTTTGAGCGACGAATCCATTTCGTCACCTAAAACCTAATTTTGCGCGACGAAATAATTCGTCGACCCAGCTGTATTTGTAATTGTTTTGTACCTACTTACAAAACAATTATTATTATTTTTTAAATGAAGTAATTAATTGTTAGCAAAACAGATCTTCACATTCAATAAAACAGATCTTCATTTATTTTTCAATGTTATAAGTTTACAGTTTCTCGACTTCCGAACTTAGTCTGAATCAGAAATAGAATACACATTGTCGTCATCACTTTCATTATTTTTGCTTTGTAGTTCAGATTTGGTGCTTGCATATGATTCCCCATCATCACTATCCTCGGTCTGTGCGAGGTGATGTGGATCGTAACGTCTCAAATCACCGAGGTCAATTGTAATGGAATCAATTGGTATTTCGATTTCAAGCATTCCAGCTACCTCAAGCGGTTCTTGGATTACAATGGTATCTAGAGGCGTTTCCATACCAAAATCTATCGAATATGAAAGCTGTTGGTCAGTCACGTTGTCGTCATCATTATTATCTCCGTCAGGAATATCATATGTTTCTGTGATGAATTTTCTGAACAACTTTCCAACCACTCCCGGCCTTTGGGTCATCAAGACAGAAGATTTGTTTCACCATAGTTGCCAAAATGTAAGGGTCTTCATCGTACCAACATGTGTTAGTGTTCACTGATACTAACTCTTCGTCCCGCTTAATACTCCTGTTTCTATTTGGATTCGTATCAAACCAATGACACTTCAACAAAATCACTTGACATCGGTCTTTGTAAAGCACTTGTACAACACTTGTTAGTTTGCCATAAAACTCAATATCAGCATTGTCGCCACCACCTGGGACAAAGACCCTACTATTTTGACTTAACAACTTGTCATCACGCTGAGCATCCACAAACTTAACGCCGTTGACATGACACCCTGAGTACAATTCAGCGCGAAACGGTCCAACCGCCAAGTTATATAATTCTTCGGTGTATGACGGCGAATTTTCTTCCTTCAGTTTCAACACCTATTACATTAAAGTAATTTGTATACTTTTTAGTTGAAAAACATATCAAGACATGAAGAAAAACCTAAAATGTGATGATTAAAAAGCGTACAAAACTTACATGTTCGCGCAACCAACGAGGAAACAATGCACGGTGTTTCTCGCCATGTAAATGTGAAGGATATGCACTCATGATCAACTGTTTATGCTCATCCAAAAGCGGCCCGATCTCGTCACAATTGTTGAGTATAAACCAATACGCTACCTCCATGTCCTTTTTAGAAAACGATTCGCCTCTTGGTGACTTGCCAAACAGTCGTGCAATTTGTGCAAAAACAGAAAGTTTCTCTTTTCTAACACCACCGTCATTGTTGCGTTGAGGATGATTGAAAGTCGTCTCAACATAAGTTAGATACATTGCACAAAAAGTAAGCGACTCATATGCGATCCATGCCTCCACAAAGCGACTCATATGCGATCCATGCCTCCACAATGAATCATTCCAACTTTGCCCTGTTGCGCACAAATTTTTTAAACTCCCTAAGAAGTCTGCAAAATCGAAAAGTAATGGTTGTAATTATTTAACATCTATAAATTGATGAACAATCATACAAAGGTCATGGGTCAACGTTACCTTTCTATTGGATACATTCACTGATAGTTGACTGGTCCACTAAGCAATGCCTCATCCGCCAAATGTATCATCACGTGAATCATACTGGTAAAAAAAACTGGCGAAAAAATCTGTTCGAACTTTTTTACATCCGACACACGCAACGACCTTGCAGTCAACTGTGCAAAAAATCTCGACAACTTCACTATTGGGTTCACCACATCAGAAGGCAACAGGCTTCGAATACCAACTGGAAGAAGGCGTTGGACTAGCACATGACGATCATGGCTCTCTAATCCCAAAAATCAATTTGTTTCCACGTTCACGCAACGCGAGATATTCAGAGCATACCCATCTGGAAACTGTACAGAAGAAAGAAACTTGAAAAATTGTTTCTTCGCCTCCGGTTTAACTTTGAAAAATGGATGCCCCTTTCTTAGTACACCGCCGACTTTCTTCATCCACAAGGGTCGCCTTATTCCCATTCTTTCCAAATCTAGGGGAGCTTTGATCTTGTCCTTCGATTTTCCCTCAATGTCTAGAATTGTCCCCACCAATGTATCACACACATTTTTCTCAATATGCATCACATCAAGGTTGTGTCTAAGCTTTAACTTGGACCAGTATGGGAGTTCAAACAAAATACTCTTATGCGTCCAGTTCTGATGTGTAGATGGTGGGCCCAGTAACACATTTGCCAAATGGACCAAATTGTAAACTATTCAACGTCGCTAGAATATCATCTCTAGACCATTCTCTCGGTCTGAGGCAGATCTCTGTGTTGCCATCGAAGGATGTATTGTTCATACGCCACTCATGATCCCACGACAGCCATCTACGATGACCCATATAACAAACATTTCCAGCGTGCCAAGCAGATGTTACGTCCTCCTTGCAGACTGGGCATGCCATATAACCCTTTGTACTCCACCCGAAAATCAATGAATAAGCGGGAAAATCATGTATCGTCCACATCACTGCTGTTCACAAGGTGAACATCTTCCCAGTAGACTTATCAAATGTACGCACACTGTTTTTCCATAAATTCTTTAATTCATCTACCAACGGCCGCAAATAGACATCAATGGACTTTCCTGGATCTTTGGTAATTAATAGACTCATCATCGTAAATTCATTTTTCATGCACTTCCAAGGCGGCAAATTATAAGGAACTACGACGATCGGCCAAGTGTTGTGGGTTTGATTCAGAACCCCGAACAGATTAAATCCGTCAATAGCAAGTCCTAGTCTGACATTGCGTGGGTATGCTGCAAAATCAGGGTACATCCGATCAAATTATTTTCATGCATGTCCATCTGCAGGATGCCTCATAACATCATCATTAACATGTTCTTCCTTATGCCATCTCATGTCAGTTGCAGTGTGCGTTGACATGTACAAGCGCTGCAATCTAGGCATTAATGGAAGATAACGCATCACCTTTTGTGGAATCTTCGTCATTCTATTTTTAGGTGTGATTTTATATCTCGGCTCATTACAAACAGGACATTTATCCAACTCTTTGTTTTCCTTATAGAACAATATAAAATTATTTACACATGCATGAATTTTTTCATACCCCAATCCCAGACCTTTCAACACCTTCTGGGCACTTTTATGATCTTTAGGCAAACAATTGTCCTTTGGAAGCAACATCTTCAAAATCCCCATAAAGTAATCATAACATCGGTTTGACATAAGGAACTTCATCTTGCCTTGCATCAACTCCACAATTGCCGTAAGAACTGAAAAGTCTTCGCAACCCGGGTATAATTCTTGCTTGGCATTTTTCAATAACCTTTCATACTTATCGAATGCATCCTTGTCCATGGTGGGAGGCACGTCATCTCCCACTTCCTCATTGTCATTGCTCGAGGCGTATGGATAACAGTCATTTACAATACCCATGACTTGGTCATTACCAGATAAACTTCCTTCAACAGTCTCCGCTCGTGACTGGTACAAAGACGAAACATGATGTAATGGTTCCCCATGATGATTCCATCTCGTATAGGTCTGCGTCATCCCATTTCTTACCAAATGATATCGAACATTTTCAAATGTCTCCCATATATGATTGTTACACGTCCTACACGGACACTTGATATCAGTTGAACCCCGGTTGTGTCTCATTGCGAAGTCAATAAACTTATCTACCGCTTCCAAATATTCATCAGCACATCTGTTAGAATTCTGTATCCACTATCTGCCCATTTTTCCTGTTACCACATTAAACAGAGACAGGGGAGGATTAGAACAACTTCAACTATGTCTCGTCACCTTATGCCTCTGGTAAAGGCCCTATCTCATTCGGGAGTGCACATTTGTGTCTCGTAGTTTACGGATCCACCAAGATTAGATTTCGACGTGGAAAAATTTTGGCAGCATCTCCCTACAGTTCTCCAAGTGCACGATGTAGATATCAAATACCTACTATGCCCTCGAAGAACGTAAGAAGATGTTACCAAAAACCCATGATCGAAACATAATCCGTGAACCGCAAACTACGACACACAAATGTGCACTCCCAAACTGTCCAAAAATGGGACAGTTCAAGAGTCAATTGGATCGCAGTCACGCTTTTGCATCCATGCGCGAAATCCAATTAATTCTCAAACGAGAAACTAAGTTTTTGTTAAAAAAATGCATAGGAAGTTAATTACTATTAACTTCGTACGTACAACATAAAATAAGTTCGTACAAAGTTAATTACTATTAACTTTGTACGTACAACGCGACATAAATTCATTCAACATATACAAATTATTTGTATACAAAACCATATAAAATGATCAAGAAAATACTTTCAAATTGGTCCTCCAACAACAATCCTATGCAACAAACCTATAAAAAATTAATTAATTTATGTTAATTTATTTCAAAAATAATAAATTAATATTAAAAATCAAAATTACCGTTAACGTTTACCCAGCCTGGTGGTGGTGGAGGAGGAGGAGATGGTAGTGGTGAAGGAGGAGATGGTAGCTAGCTAGGGGGAGAGAGAGAGATCTAGAGGGAGAGAGAGTGAGATGGGAAAAGGGAGATGAGTGAGATAGGGAGAGAGATTTGGAGGGACAAATTTGGAGGGAGAGATCTGAGAGGGAGAGATTGAGATTGAGAGGCAGCTGTTTGCAGTTTTCTACAAAAACTGCCTCTCGGGTCCAAGGAAGGGGATTAAATCAGCTTGGTTTTGCGCGACGAACATATTTGTCGCCTAAAGTACTATTTTCGTCACCTAAAGTCACCCTTGTTTTTCGTCTTGCGCCATGAAGAATTCGTCGCGCAAGATATTTTAGGCGACGAAATTATTTGTCGCGCACAATTTGGCGCCAAATTCTCCTTTTGCCGCCACTTTTTCCATCTTTTGCACGACGAATGTATTTATTCGTCGCCCATTTCATTTTTAAGCGACGAAGGTCTTCGTCGCCTAAATGTTTTTGAAGGAAAAAATTGCGGATTAACCGAGTTCATTAAGCAACATCATTAAGCATGCATTTAAAATTAAAGGCGGAAACATGCTTCTATGCACTTAAAACGAAACTTAACCCAAGAAATTCAAAGCCTAGTAGATATGGTGAACCAAGAATAAAACTCAAGCACAATTTGAGTTGTGAAATCTTATACCTTTGTAGATTCCTCTTTGCCTAAGCAAAGGCTAATCACCCATGGAGAGGGCCTTCATTCCTTGCTTCTTTGCTCCATGAACAATTTCGAAGGATGATCAAAGAATTGGTTTCTCCAAGTTCCCAAAGTAGGGAACCTCTAAGTCTCTTCACCAAGGAGAGTCTTGATGAGAAGATGAGTGTCCTAGAGGAAATAGATTGCTAGCTAAATTCCTCTAGGGAGCTAGCCTCTTTGAGAGAAGAGAGCATTTTCATGCTCAACCATTCTCCCAAAAGAAAACCCTTAAGTTGAAAATACTACAAAGTTTCCTTTATAGCTTTTTCCATAATGTAGTGGCAAACTTGCAATTAAAGCAAGTTTGCTATACATTCCCTTATAGCCGGCCATATTGGGTTCTTTGAGCTATTGGGCCATAATCTATTATTAGCCATTAAGTTGTCATACAACTTAAGTCAATGGGCTTGACGTTCGAAGCCCATTGGGCCTTTAAGCCCAAAAACAACCCGAGGTCTTTAACGAACTTATTCGTTTGATTAATTAACATATTAACTAATCCTTGCCATAAATAATTAAACCATTTAATTATTCTTACTCATCTCCATTCTTTGCATCAAACTCTACCTTACACGGTGTGCGATCCATTAGGTTCCTTTTAGCGAGGCAGTGGAGGATTAGAACTCTTTCAAATCAATTCCGAATTGAAACATACTTTCAATTCTTCCCTTAAGTGATTATACACTTATAGGGCATCCACAAACCATGAGTGACACCTAGCAGTATGTCATGGCTACCCAAGCTAATCAGAAGAGGTGGAGAAACCTATTCAGTTAGGATTGCAATGCAATACGGTCCTTCTCTAATACAATACTCTCGACCACATTGTTTGGTTTGATAGTTTATTCATGTCTACTATCCAATGTGATTCCTTTACTTATATGATTACCTTGAATATGATTTGGAACGACTTCCTAAATCTTATTCATACTCTGGCCAGAGATTCTTAATCATATCTTAGAGTATTCTCCCTCAAACGGTTTGAAGGTTAGAGATCCCTTGTTGCGCATTCACTTGCCTCCATGGCTAAGTAGCTTAACCCCAACTATGCCGTGGACACCCTCGGATGGGGTGCCTTTGACATAATCAAAGATTAAGGACCTCACCACAAGACAACTGTGATGCCTCAGGTCAAAGGACTAATTTGCATTATCCCAACTATGAGTTCTCATGTGACATGATCATGAAAACTCATCGTTGATCGCGTTCAGTGAACTCATTCCTATTGAGCACCTACATGCTTATCTTGATGTCACTTACACCAATGACTCGAGACTAGCCACTCTCCCTGAGAGAAGATATAACATGTACTGATCTTAACGGACTGTCAATGCCCAATTGACAATCCTATGATCAGGAACGTTTAGGATATGTCAATGAATGAGAATGGTCTCATGAACCTAACTTGTTTAGATTACATTCTCATAAGCACATATTCCTTGGACTTATTGTTTAAGCATATAACATTTATATGAGACTACTTTAAACAATAATCATTGCCCTTTATATCAAACTAAATTAGTTTAACATTTGAAATGTCCGTAAAGTATCATCATATGATTGGATTTAGGGCACATTTCCAACAGTTTTGACATTTTAGGCGACAAAACAGGATTTCGTCGCCTAAAGTCCTCTTGACCAACGAAATTTCCTCCCTCACTTAAAGTTTTGTCGCGCAAGCTGTTTTTTCTACTAGTGATGCTTGTTGAAGGTGACTCATGGCTGGACTTCTTTGTCAACAATTGCAAGATCATTAAAGGGTGATGTAGACTTCTTTTCGTGGTGCCTTTTACTGTAGTTCTCCAACTTGCTTAGTCCTCGTAAGTGTTTTCTCTTTTGTTGATTAGATTTGGATTCCCTGAGGCTAAGGAATTGTATTTTATTTATGATGATTTTGTAATTGTAAAGTGATTTTTTTGTTGGCATGTGTGACCTCTTGGTTTGCTCTAAATATGACGTTGTCTGTTTGTTCCTGGCAGTTCTTAATGAAGTTTTTTTTATATAAAAAATATATTATCCGTTTATTTTTTTTAATTAGCATGTTAGGTTATATTTGATCAAGTAATTATTATAAGAATATGTTTGACTAAGTAATTAAATAATCCAATAATTGTATTCCAGATTCTCCCTCCCAATAAATTATAAAGTTTCTTTGTCAAGCTATTCCAATTCGAGTGTATTTTTGCTCACCACCATTAACACCACCATTAAGTGGTGCTATTGCTTACCACCCTATGGATTATCATTAGATGACTTTGATTTAATCTATCTATTAATTACACAAATTTTAAAATTTAAGCTCATGTAACGGCAATCAATAGGGTGGTGCGCATTACCATCACTTTAGCAGTTTGTTTCACTTTGCCCATGAAATTTCAATTTGGTTTTCCATCCCCTCGTATTTTTCAAAACGTTCAAATGTGCCTACTACCATCAAATTTGATAACATTTCTATAATTTAAGGCACATAATGACTTTTTGGTCGTCTAATATCTTTCAGCGACGGACTTTTCGCAACGAAACTGTCGACTAAAAATTCCGTCGCCTTATATCTTTCCCTACGAAAATTGACCTATCCCAACGAAAACAATGTGTCGCCTAATTGGTATGTTTTTGTACCCTTTGTCATTAAGACTTGGTTATGAATGAATTTTCAAGGAATGTGTGTCATTCTTGTTCATGTGTTTACTAATAAACAAAAAATGAAAAAGTATGTGTGTCTTATTGTCACATCCTGGACCAACTCCGCCGTAGCACAATATTGTCCACTTTGGGCCACGCCCTCACGGTTTTGTTTCTGGGAACTCACGAGCAACTTCCCAGTGGGTCACCCATCATGGGATTGCCCTAGCCCAAACTCGCTTAACTACGGAGTTCCAATGGAATTCGAAGCGAGTGAACTCCCAAAAGGTCTCGTGTTAAATGGATGTGGGCATATACATATAAGGCACATCACCCTTTCTCCGTTGGTCGATGTGGGATATCACAATCCACCCCACTTAAGGGGAACCTGGGGTCCTCGCCGGCACATCCGTACCGAACGACAAAGTGGCTCTGATAACATTCTGTCACATCCTGGACCGACTCCGCCATAGCATGATATTGTATGCTTCGGGCCACGCCCTCACGGTTTTGTTTCTGGGAACTCACGAGCAACTTCCCAGTGGGTCACCCATCATGGGATTGCCCTAGCCCAAACTCGCTTAACTTCGGAGTTCCGATGAAATCCGAAGTCAGTGAGCTCCCAAAAGACCTCGTGCTAAATAGAGGTGGACGTGTACATATAAGGCACATTACTCTCTCTCCGTTGGTCAATATGGGATATCACACTTATTGATTTTGAGTAAGGCACACCTGAAAAATAAAAATATGAAATAACAAAAGAGAATTGTTTATTTCATATCTAATTTTTCTCGTTACCATTCCTTCTCATACTCGTATGTAGTAAGTAGATAATTAAACATATTTGAAAGGAATGAAAGAGAAAGTGAAGGGAAGGGAAGAAAAAGATAAAATGACATGACAAATTTACCTTGAAAGTGGCACGCATACAAGGAAATTTCTATCATACTACGTAGCATGACATACTACGTAGCATGACATGCTACGTGCAATCAACGGCCTAGATTGAATCATTTTTCCAAGAACTTAATATAAATAAAACTGAATGAATCTCTACCCGCATGTGGTGCCGTAGCACCCCACATACAATCCACCTGATTATATTCAATAGAATTAGCTGCAGAGGGAACACTAGCATTTTGGTGTTCATGAGGACATAAAGGCAAATTTTAAAATTGTACAGGGTATAATGTGGAACACGGGCATTTTTTATGGAATCGCCAAAATATGTCCCATCTAATATGATGATTCGCAACTTGTTCCGTCAAGTTTATATCATCTTTTTTTGAATGAAACAAGACAGTTATATCATCTAAGATGCATAATTGGCTTGGCTTAATATTTTTTTTTTTATTACGGTACCACCCTGTATGGGGATTTTCTGCGAAGTCAAGAGAGAAACAAGTACAAGTTATCAGTTAGTTTCTTAAAGGGTTTATATTACGAAAGGTCCCTGAGATTGACATAAGTCATCAAAATGGTCCCTAACATTCAAAATCGATCAATGTCGTCCCCGACATTTGGTGCCGCACATCAATGTGGTCCTTCCGTCAAAATCCGTCGCTTGCCCAATAAAACAGGTGCGCTTTATATCACGAAAGTGTCCCCCTGAGATTGACATAAGTCATCAAAATGGTCCCTAACATTCAAAATCAATCAATGTCGTCCCTGACATTTGGTGCCGCACATCAAAGGGTATTTTGGTCATTTTGGCCCCACACCCTTACCCTCTCCAAACCCACCCCCCTCCCCCCTCCCCCCCAGTTTCTCTCTATCGCCACCACGTCGGCGAAATTAAGTATCTGAATAGTCGACCCTCGACAAACCTCCATGAACGAGAGGTCCGCGGCAGAGGAGAGGCCGTAGAAGACGCGATTGCATAGTCGACGCTCGCTCGAGAACAGAATCCGAAGCTCGACGTTTGCGGATTTAATCCACCGCTCGATTTTGTCCTCGAGGTCCTGCCATGGCGTCTTCTGAACCTCTTCGATGCTCAGCTTCTGCAACCCTAGCTTGGATAAGCTCTCCTCCATAAACTCCCTCCGGCAGCTTCTGTAGACGTGCGAGCACTCCTTCCTGAACCGCGCCGCCGCCATCCGCTTCCCGATCTCGTGGAGGTGTTGATGGTTTCAGAAGGAAGCGCATCGATCACGATGTCGTAGTCGCCGATCGGCTGAGCTGTAGGGATCTGGTGCTCCTCACTGTCGCCTATGACCTCTTCTTCTTCTTCTTCATCATCCCCAGAGTCAAACGACAACGCGCCATTCGACTCACCGCGAAACGCGCGACTGAGTTCTCGTGAGTAAGGGTGGGGGTGGGGGTGTGGGTTTGGAGGGGGTAAGGGTGTGGGGCCAAAATGACCAAAATACCCTTTAAAAAGTGGACATGTGAGTGTCACATGCATTTTTAATGGGCAAACTGATGGATTTTTTACGGAAGGACCACATTGATGTGCGGCAACAAATGTTATGGACGACATTGATCGATTTTGAATGTTAGGGACCATTTTGATGACTTCATGTCAACTGCGGACTCAGATATAAACCCTATTTTTAACGGGCAAACCGGACGGATTTTTTACCGGAAGGACCACATTGATGTGCGGCACCAAATGTCGTGATCTACATTGATCGATTTTGAATGTTAGGGACCATTTTGATGACTTATGTCAATCTCAGGGACCTTTCGTTATATAAACCCTTTCTTAAAACATGTATACTAAATAAGAGCAACTCCACCCGTTGGTGGAGGGCAAGGGCAAGGGCAAGGGCAAAGGCAAGGGCAACAATTGCCTTCCGTGAACAGTACTTGCCCTTGTGCAACTCCACCCGTTCGTGGAGGGCAAGGTTTTTTTTTTTTTTTTTTAATTTTTTTTTTGGTTGGCCTTAAATATCCCACCGACAATTTTGACTGACACTTTCCACCGACACACTCCAACGACACTTTCCACTTAAAAATTTTTTTTTTTTTGTTGGCCTTAAATATCCCACCGACAATTTTGACCGACACTTTCCACTTAAAAATTTTTTTTTTTTTTTGTTGGCCAAAAATATCCCACCGACAGTTTCTCTCCACCGACACTTTTCACCTCAAATTTTTCAATAAATACCCTTCAAACCCCCCACAATTTCTCACACCAATCTGTTGCATACTCCCTACTCAGCTCAAATCATATTTCTTTCAAAAATGTCTAACTGGAGGAGGTTCGAAGACAGTGATGAAGAAGAACAGGAGCGAGAACAACAAGAGCGAGAAGATGAAGAACGAAGAATGCAACATGACCGCTTTCGAAGGCGGAGAAATCAATTAAACAGCAACATGCTTCAAGCTGTTGCAGCAATCGAAGCAAGCAACCAACAAGCAAGTGGTTCACGACCCGGTCGTCGACCCAACCTTAATCGAAAGAGGGGAGATCGAGGTGAGCATCTCTTAGAAGATTACTTTATCCCTAATTCTTTATACCCAGAAGGTTATTTTCGAACAAGATTTAGAATGCGACCACATTTGTTCAACAAGATCATGGTTGCTATTTGCAACCATGATAATTATTTTGTTCAAAAGATAGACGCTGACAATGTTATAGGTCTTCTTCCTGAGCAAAAAATTACGGCGGCCTTGCGGATGCTTGCTTATGGTGCATCCGCAGACTCGGTTGATGAGATCTGTAGGATGGCAAAGTCCATTATCCTTGAGGCCCTTGGTAGGTTCTGCTCCGCAATCGAAGAGCTATACACCGCGGAGTACCTTCGTCGACCCACCCTAGCTGACCTCCAAAGGCTTCTTCAGAAAGGTGAGAGACGAGGATTTCCTGGCATGATTGGAAGTATTGACTGTATGCATTGGCAGTGGAAAAATTGCCCAACTGCATGGCATGGAGCTTACGGGAATCGAAAAGGTACGAAGAGTATTATTTTGGAGGCGGTTGCATCATTTGATACATGGATTTGGCATGCATTCTTTGGTGTACCAGGAGCTCAAAATGACCTTAACGTTCTTGGTCAATCCCCTGTTTTCGACGACTTGTTAAGAGGAGAGTCGCCACAAATTACCTATGAAATCAACAACAGAGTTTACTCGGGAGCGTACTACCTAGCTGACGGAATTTATCCGACGTGGAATACCTTCGTCAAAACTGCTCCAAATCCACACTCAAAGAAGCAAAAGTATTTTGCATCGATGCAAGAAGGGTATAGGAAGGACGTGGAGAGGTGTTTTGGTATCCTCCAAGCTCGTTGGGGTATTGTTAGAGGAGCTGCTCGCTTGTTTGATGATGGGGGGCTGCGAAGCATTATGATGACATGCATCATCTTACATAATATGATTGTGGAAGATGAGTATGATTATGACATGGAAGAACCCTTGGATGAAGACCCACTCAACAATTCAAGAACGAGAATTTATACAGCCCATGAAAATACTGATGAACCTGCCAATCACAACCCAATAGAAAGGAATCCACGTTACCACGAGATGGTCATTCAACGTTACAATACGATGCATTCGTCTTTCCTCCACAAAGAGCGTCAAAGGGATTTGATGGAGCACATTTGGGCAAGGAAGGATGCTACTAATGAATGAAATGTATTTTTTATGTTTTCAAGTATGGTTTGTAAGTGTGTTTTTCATTTTTTTGTCTTTACTGTTGTTGGTGTGTTTATGTGTAATGTTGCATCGTTTATTGTCTAATAAATTAAGTTTGGACTTCGTTTAAATTTGAACTTCAAATTATTTATTAAAAATAAACAAAGAAAACGGAATTTATAAATAAATATAAAAAGAAAGCATTACATCATAATAATTAATTAAAAATAACAACACCAATTAAATTTAAAAAAAACAAACATTATTCGTCATCCCTTGGAATCCAATTAGTGGTGCTTGGTCCGTCATCCCTTGGAATGTATGGCACTTGCTCGTCTTGCTCGGGAAAATGTCTTCTCATGACGGCATCGCGTTGTTTTGTCCAAAAACGCTTTGAATTAGGAGTCATTTGCTCCGGGCGTCGGGACATGATTTCTCGATCCAACTCCTCTTGTCTTTCTCGCCTTTTCAATTGGGCTTCTTGCCTGTGGAACTCCCTATCTCTTTCAAGTGCTTCATCTCTGGCCCTGAATAACTCAAGTTGTTGCAGTTCGAGGTCACGATTCTGTTCATGTTGCCGAGCCATTTCTTCAACTATCTTGAAGTATTCAGGATTTAAAGAACTACCTCTTGTGGCTCTTTTCTTAGCAGTTTTCCTACCAATAGGCCTCTCGGTTCGCTCGGTAGGTGCTACCGGTTCACTTGGGGTCCCCGATCCTTCCTCCAAGGGCGATTCTTACGTAGTTGATTCGTGTAAGGGAGTGTAATTGAAGACAACTTCTGGAGCACCATGAACAATTTTGTATTTCGGAGTATGCTTGACAAGGTCCCATAACTCATGCCTTGTGAATGATCTGTTGTTGTTAGCTTGATTGAACCACATTTGTGCTTGTAGTTGCTGAAAACATTGTATGTGAAAAGATATAATAATTTACATATTGAAATGCTTATTTTTAATTAGCTTAAGGAATTGTTAAACAACAAAATAAATTGCAATTACCTCGTTGGCTAGATTATCGCCACTTCGAAATATGGTTTCCGCTTTTATGAGGGCTTCTTTCCAAGATTTCAATTCTTTATGTAAATGTCGGTACCTACTGGACATAGATTGCTCGGTCCGGCTCGTGCCTTGCATTTTCTCAACGAATAATGCATGAATCTTCTTCCACATTTTGTCGACCCTCATCTCATTTCCGTTGATCGGATCATGAGTGACAATCACCCAAGCCTCCAGTAATGCAAGATCTTCGGCAATCGACCAATTTGCCTTCTCACTCATAATTTTTTTTTTTGATGTAAAAAACCAAGGATTCGGAAGAGAGAAAACCAAGGATTTGGAAGAGAGAAAACCAAAATAATTGATGTAGAAAAAAAATATTGAGTTGTAGTGTGGAATGAAGAAGAGAATTGGGAGTATTTATAAAAATAAAAAATAAAAAAATTTTAAAAAATAATAATAATAATAATAATTTTTTAATGTCAGATTAATCCAGGCCGTTGATTTTAAAAAAAAAATTCATCCAACCGTTACCGTTGCGCCACGTGGCCAACGGTAACTATTTTTTTTTTTTTACCGTTGGAAATCCAACGGTCCAGATTAAATAGCCATTGGAGATCCAACGGCCATAAGGTTGCCTCGTCATCTAGCCGTTGGTGGAGGCTGGCGTTAGCAGCAGCACGTGGGGCCCACTGACAGTTTCTGTCGGCCACTCTCCCCCACGCGCGCGTGAATTCCACGCGCCTGACTTAAAAAAAATTAAAACCAGTTGCTGACGTCACGCTGACGTCAGCAACCGGATGGCAGCTGCCCTTGCAATTTTTGCTCGGGCTTGAGGTTGGGCAGGGTTGGGCCCACCTCTTGCCCTTGCAATTGGACATGGCTGGAGGGTGTTTTTTGGGTTGATATGGCAATTGCCCTAGCAATTGGGTATGGGTGGAGAAGCCCTAACCATTAAAAAGTTGCCACATGCATGTTCAAACTAGTCAAAGAACAGGAAAAATTTTGGGTGGTACGTACAATTGAATGGTATGGCTATTGAATGGTCTAGATTAATTTGCAGTAGGCTCCAAATGAATCTTAAATCATTCAACAGTACGTACCATTTACGTACTATTGAAGTTTGACTCCAAAGAACACAGTAAAAAGACTATTTGTTCACAATTAATCCATATTTAAAATGTACAAGAATGATTGATTTTTACGTTTATAAAATATGAAACTTATAAGAGCTTTTCACTGAAAAGATTTCTATTATTCATATACAATAATACATCTCCAAAGTAATACTCTATATATGAATAACCTCCTTAAAGTCGTAAAATTTTTGGTCCCAACTTGGGACCAGTGATAGGAGCATATTTATGCGACTTTGTAAGCCTATTTTCTTGCATTTATTTAGCTAGTTTCTGTTTATTAAAGTGTTTTAAGCTATTTTCGTGTATTTGTAGGTCCAAGTGACAAAGTTAGCGAGAACGGGCCTTTTGGAGCATTTTAGAGCGATTTTGGGCTTGGAATGGATAGCACATGTTTGGAGCAAGATGGTTGGACGTGTCTGAAGTTTATAAGAGGCTAGGATTGTGCTAATGAATGGAGATAGAAGTTCAGAGGACAAGCAGATTGCAAGAAAGTGGAATCTGAGTGGAATTTGGACAATGCTATGCATAACTGCCAACTTCGACAGAGCACCCAAATTTCCTTAGGATGAATTACGTGTCATGCCATATATGGTTGGAAAGCTCTGGATGTCTAGTTTCCATAGGATTTTACAGATCATGATTCTAATGCTTCTAGAAATAGTTATTGCTGCTTTAGTGACGGAAGGTCGAAACAGGCAGAAGAGTCCTAGTCGGATTAGGTTTCAAGGAATATAACGGGACAACTGTTTGTGCGTGTTTCTACACTTAATTCAGATGAATTAAGGAGTTCTAAGAAATTCTAAACTCTCTAAAAAACCGTGCCTTAGAATCCTTTGAGAATGCAATCACTTGGGGACGCACAAGATACAGAAGGGATCAACCAATTTTTCGTCCATTCATCCAGCCACACCATTCTACGCAACCAAAAATCCCAAAAACACAATTCCTACCATTTTTCTGCCTTTGTCGCAGCCTCCATTCAACCTAAACCTATCCATGACCCTTTCATTCATCCATACACATCCTTAGACTCTTGTGCCGCAGCAAGGTGGGAAAGAAGAAGAACCTTGGCGTTTCATGCTTGCAGATTGGAGCGTTTTAGGTGTACTTCGTTCTTGTTTTCAATGTTTACTTCGTTATTCCTTTCTGATTTTGCTGTAATCATGAGTGGCTAAACCCCTATTTAGTTAGGGGGAAGTTTGAAGCCATGAACATGTTTGAGATATGAATTGATTTCTTCCAATTGTGATTTGTTAAGTTGTGATTGCAATTCAATTATCTGTTTTATTCATAACTGATTTGTGTATGTTTATTAAGGATGCATACTTAGTTTTCATGCATGAATTAGATGCTAGAATATAAATGAGTTTCACCTAATTGTTACAAGTTTATATTCATGAGTAGTGAAGGTTGCTTGTCACAATCACGTTAATTGAATTCTTGGCAAACATGTCATGCATTCATAGTTACAATTGCCTCGTCAACAATTATGATTTTCATGAAATGTAATGATCTCTGATTGTATCTCTATTATGCATTCATGTAGGGGACTTTTAGAGAATGATTTGGGTTGTCGCATGCATTCATCCAATTCAATGAGTAAAGGAAAATCTGAGGGTTGATTTGTGCATCACGGTTAATCTGGGGTGTTGAGCATCATAGTTTATTGAAAAGCAATTGGAAATCGATTCATCTACAAGTGTGTCATGTGTGGAGAACGGACCTCTAACTAATCCATCCATCATCTTATTTCCCAAATTCGTTTTACAATCTGCCTAGCTTTAGAACTTGTTTATTTTGTTTCAAATTCGTCTAAATCAAAACCCCTTTTTACTTTCTTGTGTCAAAGTGTTTAAAATTTGTTTTGTTTGTGTTTTAGAGTGTTTTGAGTCAAGTCAAAACCCAAATTTCGTCCAAAGTAGTGTTTAGAGTCATAAACTGCCTAGTTGGTGTTTTTAGGCAGTTTTGAGTGTTTTTAGCTTGTTTTGAGTCTTGTGAACCTGCTTTGAGTCCCTTGAGTCTATTTGAACATTTTTAACTTTGTTTTTATGTTTTTGAGTCAGTTAGAGGTTATTAGCAAGCCCTCCTAATCCCCGGTCCAGAACGATCCCTACTTGCATCTTTACTACAATTTAACAACAAGAGGGTTTAATTTGAGTGCTTAACTTTTATCACATCAACCAGTTATGTAAATGAATAAACTTTACATTGTAATAAGTTGTAATTTTTCTTGGTCGCATATTAAGGAAACGCACCTCCACATAGTTATAATTTTTGTTTCCAGTTGGAGTTTGATGCTTGTTTTTTGCACAACTCAACACGAATATTATAAGTTAACTGATTTTTCATATTGACCTTGGATGGCAATGCTATTTTGATAGAGAAAAAAGGAAAGGTATTCAACACCCTTTATATACACAACGAGGCCTTAGGCATCAATGAACAACACCTTGGAGTACAAGTAAAGAAAGTACATATATGCAAGAAATAAAATACTTGGCCCCAAAGAATCCTATTTAGGAAATATAACATTCATTAAGGATAAATAAGTCAATAAATAACATTTTTTAACTACACCCTCATTAAGTAATAACCTTCTTAAAATTATAAAATTAATTTAGTCCCAACTTTATAAATTTATAGAGGTTTTACTGTAACATAATATATGCTAACAGCTATTTCTTTTTTCTTCTTTTTGAGGTGAATGAAATTTCATTGAGAAATAACAACGTACAAAGGATGGTCATGTTAAACAAAATGACCTAAAAAAAAAACTTTACATTAGAAAAAGAGACCACACATGTCAACACAATTACTTTACCCAACAATTACTCATCAAGTCATGGAGGACTCATATCAACCTATAACGAAAAACCCCGACTTTTATGAGCAAGACATGTCAGTTGACACTGTTAACTCTAGGAATAAGGTTTGGAGCGAAAACCCGTTGAAAAATTAATTAGTTAGCAATTTGGTTTACATTTATGTTAGGATCTTTTTGATATTTTATGTACTAGAGTTTTGTAGTGAAAGGATGATTATAAATCCTTTTCTATTGTCTAATAGGATTATGATTGCTTTTCTAATCTTCTAACTTCTAAGGTTTTAGGATTACTTCCTATTTTCTTTAGATTTAGGTCTTTATAAATACACATCTTGTAACACAATATAATTAAGTTAGGCAACATGTAATCTTTTCATGCTATGTAGCATTCTTGGCAATTTTGTAGCCTGTAGTAGCAAAATTCCACTGCTTAGGATTGCTGAAATTGTACCTACAAAGCAAAGAGACACCTTTGGTTAAAGACCAACCACAAGTCCGGAGGGGGGAGGGAGTGTTTGGCCAATGAACCTCCCATGCCTAAGTCAATAAACTCTATGTAGAGAATAGGGTGTTTTTTAGTGTAGAATTGTTTACCAGAGAACTGATTGTGGACAAGGTATTTATAGGGAGCATGGCTGGCCACATAGGTTGGGAATCCCATGCCACGTGTCGACGTTCAGTTGGCCAAGTTGTGTCATCCTATGGATGGAGTTGTACTTATGCAATAACAGTACGAGATAGTATCTTTAAGATGCTAAAATATCTTAAAGATACCGAGAATAATTCTTAAAGATATTTTTAAAGTCAATTAATAATATCCTAAGAATTAGCTAGTAGAATTCTTGATTGGAAGTGATTGTGCTTCCTTGATTAAAAGAATTGGTGTTCAATTAGGAAAGCTTAAAGGTAAGAATTGGTCTTCAACTAGGAGAATCCCAAAGGAAATTTGGTAATAGAGATTATTTCCTCTTAGGAGTGTGATTACTTGTAGCGCACGTCAATCCCTAAATTGTAAGAATCTCTAAGATCATAGAAAACATATTAGATCTCCAATCGGATTTGGCTTCCGTGTCTTGCGAAACAAGCATGGTCGATCTTAGCGAAGTCTGCGAACTTTGCCTACCTTTCCAAAGTACAGCAAATTTAGTGGCATCGCTGATCCGTTTGAGCAGCTTACTCCGGTAGGCAGAGCTGTTGAGTCCATGGCCGGATTTTAGAGGTATACATATTCCGATTCGCCTTACTCCAGCCGTAGAAAATTCATGATTCTACAACCACCATATTAATATATTACATAAATTGTTATAAAATCCATCACACAAATATTGTTTTCCTGAATTCCTGGATATAACTTAACTTATGCTTCAATACAAAAGATGCGATGACGTCCTATGGATCCAAACTCACATATTTTTCCCTCTCAATAGTTAATATTAAGTTGAGGATCAGTGAAAATGCAGATTAAACACTACCCCCAAGGAGAAAGGGAGAAATCAGAATTTGGATTTCAACATTAGATGTCACCAACAACATGGTTGAAATGTAATAAAAATTCAACCACAAGAAAATGCAATAAAAAAAAATGATTTCCGCAAATCTTTTTCTACTTCATGCACAATTTTTGTTCTTTAGCCATTAAATTGAACGATCAAACAATGATTAAGGCCGGAATTAAAAGGGAGGGCCGGAATTAAAAGGGAGGGTACCATAGTTAAAATATGGTGCGTAGAACCAAAGAACCCAAGAACCAAAAACTCTATAGAAAATAGTTTTTTACAGCCCAAATCTATTTTTGCACGAGCTAAATATCAAATCCTTTGCAAAATGACATCATTTATGACATGATTCTTAATTATATCTTGACCATTTACAAGTGTATTTTCGGTTTGTTTAGAAAAAAAGAGTGATTTGCCTTATGAGTTCCTTTGGTATAAAAGCCTACTGAACATAAAAGCATAATGACTTATTTTCCATTACAATCATAGCAATCTTATTTTGACCAAGGCACAAACTCACATTGAGTAGACACAGTTAAAAAATTAATTAAGCACTCGACCTAAACAAAAACCAAATTGGATTAAATATTTCTCATATGCTACCTCAAGAAATAAACTGTTTATTCTGGTTTACGACCTAACTAGAACTCCAAATATATAGGATCAGAATCAAAAGATTTTTTTTGACATATAATTATCTTAAACCTTAAAACACTGAGGAACGAAATAGTTCATCCTGAATTCGTTTTGCGAAATGATTTCCACAAAATAGTTTCCTTCTCATTCATTTTATCCTTTTCTTCTTCTAATTTTATATCAATATATAAATCAACCAAGTCAACGAGAAAGATAAAGACAAAAGAGGGATGGGAACTTCTTTGGATTGATTTTCTTGTAATTTTTCCTTCTCAATTTTCTTGGGTCAACAAAGTCGGTTTGATCTATCAAAATCTAAAGAATCTTTTCATTTCAGTTGAGGGACACCTTGCCTCTTTCACAACTTTTCCCCATTCTTTTTTTTATTAATTAATATTTCTTTTGTTTGCATTTGACAAGTTGAATATTATTTAAGGGGATTGTGGCAAGACGTGATGGATGAACAACTGTTGGCAGCTCAACGAGGTACAAGAAAGACTGATTATATAATGAGCACATTGTTTTATAAGGTCAGACGTTCAGTTCATGTAATCTTATAAGGCATCGAACGCATCAAATATACGGGCAGAAGATAACAAAATTTTTATCTTAACTTTGTTCCACAGTTCAAGTCCATGAGCCTAGTAAGCTATAGTTTTGGTTGTAAGCACGACATCACATTATAATTTACTGTTTTGAAAACCTATCAAAAAATTTTAATTGTTAGAGTCCAAATACAAATGGTTTCTTGAATATCCTCTCTGACAAATTTTTAAATTGTTAGAGTCCACATACAAATTTTTAAGTTGAGCATCGACATTATTCAATTTGAAAAATGGTAACAATTTTCTCATTTGGACTTTTTCGTACTATCGTCTGGGCTCTTCTTATTATCTTGCAATGTTGCATAAAGATTCGAACCATCCTTTTCCTAAGTAGCCCTTTAAAAATCATCTTTGTCAAAAATGAACTAAATTCAAAATCATTTGGTCAACTAACGATTATCCAATAAATAGACGAACTATGTTTTATAGCAATAATGTATGTGGTCTCGTCTACCAACGATGACTTTATGTGGTCTCGCTCATCTGTGATGACTTTGTGTGGCCTCGCTATTTGGAGATGACTAGTTGTAGTCGCCGATACGAATTTGTTGTGTCAATCGTCTTTGTGACAGATTTATGTTGGTGGCGTTTGTACTAGACGTGTAGGGGTTTACTCAAGTTGTTTGTTTGAGCATATTCACTCCAAATGAATTTCTTGGTCACTGGAGCAGTGTACTTAATTGGCACCATTGCATCAGTTTGTAATGTTTAATGAAATATCACTCTATCCCTTGTCAAAAAAAACAACTAAAATTTTGAGAACATTAACGAAGGATTAAATGATTTTTGATTTGGTTGATTTAAAATATAGACAGTTACAATCATCAAAGCAATATTGCAAGATGATTTGGTTGATTTATGATAATCTCTACTTAAACTCAATTGTAACAGGATGATAATCACCCCACTCAATTTTAAGGCTCTTGTTATTAGATCAAATCGAGTTTAAGTGGAAATTATCATAATATATTCTAATTTTAATTCAACAATTGCCTTAATTTAATTGGAGATCCACTGATCAAAGGGTTGGATGAGTCTTGAAATTATTATATATACTCAAATTAAGACAGCAGCTATTGAATTAGGACACGTGTGTACAGAAATAAATTTATTTGTCTCGTGTCATCAAAACAAAAACATTTTGAGTGCAAAGTTGTCAAATTTATTTTCTTTCCATAGTGACTAGAAAATTAATAAACATATAAAAATATAGACTTCACAATTTCTTACTCGTTAACCTGA
Source organism: Gillenia trifoliata (assembly GCA_018257905.1). Taxonomy (NCBI): domain Eukaryota; kingdom Viridiplantae; phylum Streptophyta; class Magnoliopsida; order Rosales; family Rosaceae; genus Gillenia; species Gillenia trifoliata. The sequence goes on from CM031080.1 coordinate 21,171,987, forward strand.
TACGAAACGATACGAAAATAATAGATTTCGGATCAACCCGTTATCATAACGAATTCTTAACAGATAGGGTCAATTTACCCGTTAACATTAACGAGTAAAATGACCAGACCTATTAAAACTCATTAAGATAATGGGTATGACACGTAAACTACACGAACACGGCCCGTTTGTCAGGTGTAGACATTATATAATATTTGAAATGACACGAACACGACTCATTTTTCTTAACAGCTAGGATCATTTTATTTGTTAATTTTAAGGGGTAAATTGACTCGACTCATTAAAATAACAAATTTGACACGACACAATCCATTAAAATAATAAATATTACACAAAAACAACACAAACGCAATAAATATGATACGATTGTGAGATCTATTAAAAACATGAGACTGGAGAGTATAGCCATTTATCTAAGTGTAAAAGACATTCCATCCATCGTCATGCAGGGAGATTTTTCTTCTGCATTGACTAGGAGAGTTGAGCTACTAGCTAACTTTAAAAGACGTCGATCGCCACAGTGGAAAATTTGAATTTTTGGGTCCAAAGTATAATATTTAAGTAAATGTTTGACTCATTTGTGTCAATACTTTGAAATAATAACGTATGGCAGAGAGTGAAACTGGACATTTAATTGGGACAAATGCCCCGCCACCCCCGCCACCCAAACGCAACGTTTGATTAGTCTTACCTTTTTCTTTTTTTTTATTATCCCAGTCATCAACTTTTGATTAATCAAAGTCATCAATTTAATTGATTAATTAAAGAGAAATGCTAGCAAGATTCACTCCAAAGCAAGTCCAACCAAACTTTCCATATCGGGCTTACACGTGTATTCCACATTCTTCTGATTTAAAATCTCATTCGCGTCCTATTGTTAAAATTAATAAAAAGTAATTTGTTATTAAAATTAATATTTTCCCTCTCTTTCTCCCCCTCTCACCTCTTCACCCTCTCTTTCATTTCGGATAAACACAAACTCTGTAAAATCTCAATCCATCTTTTTCTAGGTCATGAAAAATAAAATTCTAAAACCCTAAAGATTGTAAAGAAGATATAGGAATAAGCCCATAGAAAAACTAACACTTTCTGGAGAGAGAAAGATACTTATTCAAGTCGTGAAATTGCCGAATAATTTTTCCAATAGTAGAATTCTGACGAGTTTTGATGTTGGGTTATTTTTCTTGTTCAAAAAATGACAACTAAGCCTTTTCATTTTGTTTTTTTTTAATTGAAATTTCATAAAGCATAATCAACTTCATACCAAAATACAAAAATCACACCAAAATCATTTTGAATAATGGGGTGGCCATGCCTGCTAAGAATGAGTAGTAATAGTCTAATAGAGACGCCCCATTCGTTTCTAAAAAACAAAACATAAAAAGAAGAAATACCCCATATCATCCAACGACCTAGATTAATTATTAGATCACATTTCTTGGAATTTTCTTTGTTACTTTATACATGTGTTTTCAATCGGCTCTCCATTTGGTTGCCGAGAAGAAGTTTGCGAGTGAAAAATGGAAAGAGATAAAGGTTTTTTACTGTTGATAAATATGTCATGAATTGGCTTGTCCATCAAACACGGGCTTCCAGATTTCTTATGAATTCGAGTTTTTTTTTTTTTTTATGTTTCTCCTCCCTTAGTTTTGATTGTAACATTGCGCCTATACCGACGACAACTTTCTCTCCTCTTCTTTCTCTCCCCTCCTCCATCCTCTCCTCCTTCATTTCCTTCCCGCACCCGGCCCCATCTTTTTGTACCCCGCACCTCTATTGGATGTAAGCCTTAAAAGCAATCAATATTAGTAAATTGTTTAAAAGTGATACAATGATTAGTCCATTAATTAATCATAAGAACAAAATCACTATAATAGAATTACTAAATGTAATCTAGATAGTAAGTCCATAGATAACTTTTACATACATAAGTTAAGAGGTAACTTTGGGATGGCAAACTTTTCGAGAATATAGGTTTAAGAGACCCTCTTCATATGTGTTATCCTAAACATTGTTCCTGGTCGTTTGATTATTTGAGTGGATATCTTATAATCCGGTAAGATGGTACACACTATGTATGCACAAGGTCAGGAAGACAAGGTTTAGAGTCACTCTTAGACCATTAGTCGAGATAGGCTAAGACAAGTGTGTAGGTGCTTAAATGAATATTTAAGTTCACAGAACGCGATCGACCCAGAGTTGTTGCATGGAGTCTTACATGTCAAGAAAATAACTCTAAATTGCAGTTATGTAGATTAATCCTTAGCCTAGTGACTTTGTTACATGGACCATGCCCAAGGGTTAGAAAGGTGCTATATCCGGGTCATCCCCTTATCCATAGTGGCATGTGAATGTACAAGGGATCTCTAACTTTCACTGGATGAAAGTTCAATACTCTACGACATGATCAAAGAATCCTCTGTCGGGGTATTAAGCATGATCGAGAGTAAATTCTTGATAGCTTAAAGGTAGTATCATGTATTCATGTATATATAAAAGGATTACACATTTGGGTTTTACATAGACTATCCATACCTTAACAATGTGATTGAGAGTATTGTGTAGAGAAGGATCATATTGCATTGTAAGTTGCAATTGAATAGGTTCTCCTCAAACATTCTATATCAACTTGGGGACTATGATGTACGGTTAGGTGTCACTCATAGTCAATGAAGCCTTGAAGAGTCATATAAGCTCTTCACAATCAGGTGGATTGAAAGGTTGGTTTTCAATCCGTCAAAACGATCAAAAGAGTTTGCATCATCTCACAGCCTCTTCAATTAGAACCTAATGATCGCACACTCTATTCTTTGTGTGAGATGACTAACAAACTTTTGGAACGATTAATTACAGAAATGATGAAATAATTAATTAAATAGTTTAATTAATTATCGTAGCAATTTAAAGTCTAATATGGGCTTCGATATAATTTTGGGTTTATCCAGGCCCATTGGGCCCAAGCCCACTTGGACCACTTTTAGTCATTTGGTGACTTAAGTTGAGAGATGACCCAAAAGACCCAAATAAACTCTATGGCCGGTTTTGCCTGAGTGGGATTTGAATTTTGATATTTTTATTTTAAAATTCAAATAGAAAGCATGGCGACTTGCCCACGGGGAAATGTGATGATGGTGGCATTGAGAAGAGAAATGAGAGAGCTTCTTTAAGAAGCCAACTCTCTCCATTTCTCCATAAGTTCACAACACTTAAAGTTTGACTCATCCATTGCATGCAAAGCTCTCTCAAGCTCTCTCTCTCTCTCTTGCATGAATTTCTCTAAGTGTTGAAAAAGAAGAAAGAGAAGTAGAGATACCAAAAGTAGAAGGCAGAGTATTCATCTCATAGTACTCATCCTAGAGAGAAAAAGAGAGGTAGTGTAGATTCCTTTGAGGGAAACCAAACACTCATCCACCACCACCATAACCGTGCACCACCACCATCATTGGTGTGTGCTACCCCCTTCTCCTTGTAGAATAAGTGTGTACTAGCATCTCACATTTATTCTAGACCAAACACTCATATCTACAAAGAAGGTGTCAAAAGTTAGAGGGCTCTACCTTTGAAGTCTAAGAGGAGAAGCTATACAAAGTGGATCAAAGTGAGAAGGCTTTGCAAAGGAGCATCCTCGGATTCAAAGCTCACTCCAAAGGCATGATCACCAAACTCTTCTCTTTAATCTTGAAAGCAAATGAGTAGATCAACCACTTAGGTCAAAGATCTTGAAGGGGGTTTGCATTTAGGACTAGTTTTGTCGCTTCGGCTCTTATTATGTGCATGCATGTTTATAATCTTGCTTAAAATGTACATGCATGGTAAATTAGTTTGCAAAAATTTTGATCTCAAACCATATAAACCATTTCAACCCCCTCTTCACAACCACCAACTTCCTTCTCGTTTCCTTTTTTCGCTCTTTTTCTCTTCCGTCGGCAATAATCAGCGTCCCTGTTACTTACTCTTTGTTGGATGTATACCCTAAAAGCAATCAAGATTAGTAAATTGCTTAAGGTGATACAGTGATTAGTCCATAATTAATCAAAAACGGCAAGATCACTATGGAAGAATTACTAATGTAATCTTAATAGTGATTATGTGGATAATGCTTACATACATATGTGAAAGCTAACTTTGAGAAGATAAAATTAGAGAGACCCTCTTCATATGTGTTTATCTTAAACATGTTCCTAGTCGTTGGATTATTTGAGCAGATATCTTGTAATCCAATAAGACTGATACACACTATGTATGCATAAGGTTAGGATACAAGGTGCATGATCAGTATCTGACCATTAGCTGGGTTGGGTTGCATGTAGGTGCTTAATAGAGATTAAGTTCATTGAACGCAATCAACCCAAAGTTCTTTCATGGAGTAATACTTACATGTCAAGCACCTCTGAATTGCAATTATACAGATTAATCATTTCACCCGAGACATCATGGTTGTCATATGAACAGGCTGGTGACTTTGTTACATGTATCACACCCTAGGGTATCAAGGTGCTACGTCTGGGTCATCCCCTTATCAAAACACTCAAGGTCGCACGGTTGAATCCGGAACGCCTCCACTTCCTTGAAACAGTAATAGGCCCGAATCAACATGCGTCAAAGAATTTCAAACAATTGGTATTCCAATTTACTTCAATAGGCATGGTCTTTGGATAACTATCCATCCTCAAAGGGCATTTGTGGGACCATGAATTTTCCAAGGCCGGAGTAAGGCGGATCGGAATACATATACCTCTAAAGTCAGGTCATGGCCTTAACAGCTCCGCCAGCCCGGAGTAAGCTGCTCAAACAGATCAGCGATGCCACCACATTTGCTGTACTCTGGAAAGGTAAGCGAAGTCCGCCGACTTTGCCAAGATTGACCATGCTTGTCTTGCAAGACATGGAAGCCAGATCTGACTAGAGATCTTATATGTTTTCTATTATCTTGGAGATTCCTACAATTTAGAGATTAACGTGCGCCATAAGTAACCACACTTCTAAGAGGAAATAATCTCTATTACCCGATTTCCTCTAGGATTCTTCCAGTTAATACGGATTCAATATTCTAAAGGTCTTTCTCCCGATTATTATAAATACCCTCACCTAGGGTATATCTCTGATAATGCAATCTACGCATACTTAGTTCTTTACATATTCTCTCACTCATTCCTTGAGTCTTAATATTGCTTACTAACTTGATAGTCAGAGAGCCTTTGGGCAGTACCTCACCAGTACCATAGACGATTCATGGTTGTGCTCTTTTCTTGTAGGTGACTGGATTTGAAGACGACCTTTATCTGCGGCGGTGTGCAATTTTGATTCCAACAATGGATTCACACTTCTGAGGTTGGAAGCTAGCTCACAACTTGCTCAATCAACTCAAAACTATAACCATCAATATGAAATGAAGAATGAATGACTAGATGAAACTTGAATGAGCAGCTACTATGTATGATGAACTTATGCACTATGTAATGATGCAAACATAGATGATCAAGTGAAGTTCATAATACTGTTAATGCTCAAAAATGAGAGGTCAACAAAGACCAATATGGTCAAACCTTGGGGGGGTTCAAGGATAAGGTCAATGTGGAAACAACATGATTTAAGTGGTTCACTGGTAAAAATGAGCTACGTCCACTGGAGTAATTTGATATATATGTTGTGAATTACAATAGCTCTCAAACAAAGTGTCTCTCACTGCCCCACTAGTAAATGGGATGTACAAGTAGACTTGGTATGTAGGCTACTTTTCCACTGTCCGACTGACACATGGAGAAGAAGTAACATTTGGTTTCTTGGGCCGAAACCCCCCTCCCGCGAGCACAATGCTTGTTTGAGGGTGGTTGGAAAGTACTTAAGCCGAGCGCTAGGTCTAGTAGCATTCATGTCCCACTACAAGAAAAGTGAGCAACAACTACCCTAATTAGTAACTATTTTTGTGACTGTTGCGGGGGTGAAAATAATGTTACCAATGAGAAAATAGTGATAAAAATTCAAAAAAAAAAAAAAAAATATATATATATATATATATTAATGCATTAGTCACCATTGTTGTGTAGCTATTACCTACTTTTTGACTTTTTGTCACCATTGTTATGTAGTTATTACCTCCTTTCATAGAATTCCTTTCGTGTTGGTGATCGACGTGTGGCATGGAGTTGACGTTTGGGCATACCTGCACCTGGAGCTCCATGCCAGAAAGTTTGTTAGGCTTGCCAATTGGTTCGAGCAGTCGGAAAGTATTTTTAAGTCCAGTGCTTGTTCCTTTTTGTCGGTAGACGATCCAAAGCCTTGAATGGTCGTTAGTGGCAGTCATTATTTGTCATTGAAGTAGCGCTCTGTTTACTGAATCTCTTGGGCCGACTTATGGGCCTAAAATCTTGATCTTTCATCACTTGTGGGCTTTCTCAAGGCCCATCTTTGAGGATTAACAACTACACATTGTTTTAATGGGTCCAAAAGGGCCATGCATTAACAAATATGCAAATTTTACGCTCAAAATATTGAGTAAGACATTGAATCAAACACTCGAGAAACTCACTCGATAATCTGTCTAAATTGAGTAATAAATACTCATGACTCGGTGAGGAATATGAATACATTAATCGATATTGATATTAATAAGAAAAAAAGAGTAATATTTTTTTTTTTGCACTTAGGACACAATATTAGTAAATAAGTACAATACATGTGTTATAATACAAGTTGATCGATAACACTATGTCAGCAGTGTACAATTAGACCACAAGTTTCTCGTTTTCTTTTCTCTCCATTTACATCAAGAAAATAAAACATAATATGATTTTGTTTCCTATTAGAAGAGCCCAAAAAAAATATAAATTATTGTTAAAAAAATACTATAAAATGTTGTCTCTCTGAAAACAACTTGTGCGGTGAGTTAAAAATAAAGGGTTTAAAATGAATTTAAAACTCTCTACAATTTCACAATTTTCAAATACAACTTCAATACTTTATTTTTCTCTATAAGGAGGTATTTATAAGAATACAAAGGAGCAATAATGGGAAATAGTTCAAAATAATCCTCAGCTCACAAGGACAAGGAAACCTAGATCTTAAAGTAATAATATAAAATCCCTAATTAAGTCTACCAAAAATAATTTCTCTAATTAAACCAAATCTCTAAAATAATTTTTTCTATATTTTCCATCATAGTGATGTGCTGGCTCTCAAGTGGAGGAGAAATTTTTCAAAGTGCACTTCACGGCAACGACATCCATCCAACGAGCTATTCTTCCTGTTAGCGAAGGCTTCTCGAAAATGTACTTTAGAGGATCCATCCTTCTCCGGTTTTCAACCGGGTACTCCACATGTCATAATACAAGAGGAGGGATACGAAAAAATATATTATTTCATCCACTTGTATTATAACATGTGAAGTACCCTTTGAAAACCGGCCACTTATAAAATTTCTCCAAGTGAAGGTGTTCTATCTGGCCAAAAACAAAAAAGAAATGGAGATACTAATCATTATTTTTTTTTTCTCTTTAACTTCTTTGCAACATTTTGAGAACAAAAACAGTGGATGATTCCATGGAAACTACAGTGGCAAACAAATACCAATATCTCCGGCAAAGGAAAGGGACTATTGAACAAAGTATACGTTTCTCTGATCAAATCTCTCCTATCCACGTACACATCCCCAGCTACGTGCCATGCACACTGCGAATGTCCGATGCATCCAATTCACAAATCACAAACTGGAGAAAATAATAGACAACAGAGCATATTGGAGAATATTTAACTTGTCAATTGTCAATAATTCATTATTGGTACAAATATTACTATTTTAGTCGAGTACTACACATGGATACGACAATAGTTGCATGTGAATTACACATGAACTAGGGTTTATGTGGCTTAAATCATGACAACATACAAGCTTTCTGCGTTGTATATACTTCTTTTCTTGGACCACCGTGCTAATTATTTTATTTTCAAATCATTATTCAATAACACTTTTGAACTAATTATGATTCTCAGCATCATCATTATAAATTATTATGTTTTGGTGAGTATTAAAAGTTTAAGCTTACTCACGGACGATTACTTCTTGTTATAAGAATATATAAAACAATAAGCGTGTTTCAAGTTGATCTTTTAAATTTGCTCAGTAAATCTAATTCTTTTACTGAGATTTTATAGTCCAGATTGACAAGTAATAATATATGTCGACGTAGAGAGATTTCCTATGCTTCTGTATAATAGGGGTTTTCTTTTTTTGTGGTCGGAGTATAATAGAGTTCTATATATGGTATTGATATTCATCATCTAGAGATTCCACATTGACCCGCAAGATTTGCATGGCAGGTTGAATCTGTTGTGCGAATGGATTAAAATAAAATTTACCAATAAATTAGGTTATCAAACGAAGCTCAACCCTTGGTTGTTCCAATTCGTATCTTTACAGCATGTGCTACTTGGTTTTATAGTATTCTACACACACAAAAAAAACCTTGGTTATATAGAGTACTACAAAGTCTACAAGTGAAGTGAATTGAAAGAAGAAAGTTACGTTGGCAAGTCGGACAGCTATTGAAATAAAATAATGTTATTCAGACACAAAAAAATTAATACTATTAGCAATGCATTTTTCAATGCTACTCTGTTAGAAAGTTGTTAAAAATAGTTACATAATTTTGTGTTTCTAAATAAGATTAGTGTTTAACATGTAAAACTTTTTTCTTGGTTGCAATTAAAGAGGGCAGATTGATCGTTTTATGATTTTACCACTTCTAATCTAAAAAAAGGTCACATTTGATCGTCTCGATATTCAAACCCTTGTTTTCCAATTGGTTCCAAATCGAATAATAAGATACATAACTACTTTATTTGAAGGAAAAATATTCCGAATACCAATATTGGGTAGCTCTTTTCAGCTAATTCTAATATGACAATACAAATAAAAACGTAGACAGGTACTTGCAGTTAAAGTAACTTAATATGTAGTTAGTAAATTCGCATATTATACAAGTGTATACGTATTTTTTTTAAATACTTATGTTTTTCATACACGTCTTAATAATTTTTTAAATTGTATGTTTTTTATGATACACGTATTTACGTACTTTTCACGTTTAATATGCGTTATTTAGACATAATTTTCAATAATGCACATAAAGTTCACGTATTCTATACATATTTTTTTACATATTATTTAAAAAAACAAAAATCAATAAATTTTTAAATTTTTAAAAATGGCCAAATTTTTTAGATATCTTTTAAATAAAATTAGTAATAATACAAGTAGATATTTTTCACATAATATACCCGTTTCATATTTTACTTGGACCGGAATTTATAATTTCCTATATAGTAAGCTATATAGCCACTTTCTGCCTACTCAGATAGGTGTTTGCAATTCAGAAATGAAATCATTAAAATAGGGACGTAAAATATCTAGTTGTATATCTTTTTTTCCCCATATTATAATGTAAATTATGTATCTTTTTTATTTCGTGGGGTTTTCAGTTTGGCTTTGTTATGCATTCAAATTAAGTAATTTTTTTATTTTATGAGGATGCATGGGTGATAAATTTAGTAGCATGCAAACTTGGTCATAATTAATTAAAATAAATAGGAAAAATTACCTCCACCTCCACCTTCATTTATTTTTCTCTTTCTCCAAACAAGAGTGAAACCATTTTCATTCCATCAAATATAACATTAATAGAAAACAACTTAGACACTAATGATTTAGGATTTGACTTCAATACTTCCTTGTATTTAAATACATCATTGTATTAAAATTCAGATATATTGTAGCCAATTCTAATAATTTATATTAACTTAAAAAATATATAACTCAACTGTCATAAATCTAGCCAATATTTAAATTCTTTCTCTTCGCAAGTGGTTTGTAGCTCAGTTGGTTAAGAGTATTTGCCCATGCACCCAAGGTACCGTGTTCAAATTCTCTTCCCCATAATTTAGATAAATTTAATATAAATTATCTTATTGTTTATCAAAAAAAAATCTAAAACTCTTTCTCTTCAAACAATAGTTATTAGACCATCTCATTTCTTCAAAAACAGTAGCATATAGAAACAACATAAAAAAGTGATGACATAATAACAACCAGCATAAGAAATTACTTAAACTTAGCTGTCAAAGATAGATAAATCAATGTTTATGTCTCCTTCAGCTTTATGTCTTAAACAACCTGTGCCGAACTTCTTTGTCGAATTAAATGAGCAAAATAAATAAAACATATCAATTCTGGCAGTTTTTGGCAGTTAAGATCTTGGTAAAGTATTCAATGATCTAACGGTCCAAAAATTTTAAAAGATAGGATGCATTCAAGTATAATAAATTTTTTTGTGATTGAAGACAAGAAATTGGAGAAATTATTTAGTCCGACATTCAGATCATTAAGACAGGCAGAAAAATAAAATAAAAACCTGCATAGGAATCCACCAAAATGGGGTCTTCTTTGTGTGTGTGAGAACAAACGGATAACGTAATCTAACGGACGGACCAAAACATTTCTAGTAAAATTAGCTACTCGTGGTGGTGCTTAGACGAATGTTTGAGAAAGAATCGAGTTCATTTTCCAAAGATGGGGTCCACGTGGTTTTTTTTTCTCTCTAATTTTCTTCGTGTTGGGGTCCACGTGAATGTTGATTCAATACACGTGAGTTGAATTCATTCTCAAGCCTTAAACTTTTGCTTTGGGACTTTTAGGAAGAGAAATCAGTAACCACTTACTTACTTTGATAACTGCCGACTTGCCTTGCCTGTACTTTGGGATCATTTGACTTGGACTGCCTTACAATTGAAAGAGAGAAATGGTAGTCCTCCCTAATTAATCTCTTTTGGAAGGTCCTAATTAACACTCCAAAATGAATGACATCGCACGAAAGAGACGGCAGAAAAGCAATAACAGAAAAGACAACCTAAACTTATTATGTAGGCCAAGCGAAAATATTAAAGTTATTAAGTAGGGATGCCAAAAGTACACGTTTACTTAATTATTTCATCACAAAAGAGATATCTTCAAATGTTTACTATTTTTTTTTGGGTCCAATCTACAAATGATACAAACCCTAGCTACGAGTTAATTTTTGAAAAGAGAGATTGTTTTTGTCTCTTTCAAAAATTAACAATGCAAAAAGTTATGGATTAGTCATCCGATTATCATCTCAGCATTTTATTGAAAAATAATGTGCTAAACTGTTTATTTTATTATAGTTAACTAGATGCCCACAAATGAACAGATTTTATGTTTTGCTGGTTTTTCTCAGCATGATCTTTGAAGGGTAACCTAAAAAAACCCCATTGAAATCATGCAACTACACAGTGAAGCACCCATTGAAATCATGCAACTACACAGTGAAGCATAATTGCATATACGATCAATGCATTTGAAAATTCTTCCTGAGACAATATGCAATATTGCATACCAGTACATTAGGGTTTTGGACTAACTGCCAATAAAGTTAAAAAATAGCTTGTTTCATATTCATGCTTAGAATTTTGGAGTATATTTTCCAGTCAAAATCGAATCATGGAAAGGCTGAAGTTGTTGGCAATCACAGAGGACAAAGCATCTTCCACAGGGTGAATATAATTAGGCGCATGGTTGCGTTGTTGAATAGCAAGAATAACTTACATCTTCCATTATTTTCGATGCATTCAGTGAAACCAATTAGAATTGTCTTTGTGTCACAAGAACAAAAGGCATTGGTGAAACTAATATTGTAGAAGAACATACATTTTGGTTTTTCATTGGGAATTTTAGCATCAGTCGTTTAAGTGCGATAGGATCATTTGAGTTAATTAAGATTTTATCTATATTAGAAACGGAAGTCTTGTATAATAGTTTTGAGCCCTTTGACCCAATGTCAATTGGTTTAGTGTTCACTGCTCCAATTTTATCATGGTATGAGATTTAGCTAAGTTATCCATATATAGTAAGTCTACGGCCTTGTTTGACAATTAGGACTGTACTGACTATTTCAGTCGGATATGATAATTTGTGTATCGGATAATACTGACTAAATTAATCGAGCGTTTGGTGGTTAGTCAGATTAATCTGTTCATCAGATAGTACGTCATCGGACTATAATAATTTTCTAAAAAAATTTCACAGAATAACTGATGTTAAAATTTTGAAAAAAAACAAAAACAAAAACCTTGGATGAGGATTTCGCAATGCGCAGGTGGAGAAAGCGAGCGTGATTTTTGCGTTAGTGTGACCCGACTAATTATACGGAAGTTTTTTGGAATATAATTAGTCAGGAGTGAGGAGTATTAAATGGTGGGCCTGGTTTAATTAATTGGGTGACTATTTTAATACGAAGCGCACCAAACACCCAGTTCCGTATTATTAGTCATATTCGGTATGCTATACGCCTTACCAAACGAGACCTACGAGTCATATACAGTCATACGTGTTCTCACATCAACTAATTAATATATCCAACATTGGAAATGAAAAACTTAATCACGTACATAATAGTTTAAAAAGATCATGCATAGGACGTCCCTCATCACATTATCGGGATAGGCTACAATGCTTACAAGCATTCTATACTTATACGAATCTAACCATTAACCATTAAAGGAATCTAACCATTAATAATTAGATTCATATAAGTATAAAATGCTTATAAGCATTCTATTCGAATCCCACGTTATTATGATTTTGGATTGAGTGCTCTACTTCTATCACATTTTTCCTTTCTTGGTTTCCCAACAATCCATAAGTGGCAAACAAGAGTCCCATAATATGCTTGCAAAAGCGCCCTCGTTTGTGAACCTGATAAAAACATGTGGCGCCTACTAACAATATCACCAATTTTCAGTATCCATCATTTTAATCCTTTATGCCATGTACTTTCATTGGCATATACGTGTTGCCTTCAAAATTCTATGCACAAAAGCTTTCATGTAGCTCATGCAATATAAGCTATATATTGATTTGATATATGAGAATCAGTGAATCACACATATCAATGATGTCATTGGCCTAAAATAAGTGCTGTATAAGGATATAATATATAATCAAATTCCATAACAATAATAAGCGTTAATTATATTTTACATTTTCAAAATTTGAGGTAATTTTTAAAATAAGCTACGAGATTTTAATTTTCTCACATTACTTTTTAAGGTTTAGAAATTGTATCAATTTATACTTTTTGTCTAATAAATTATTTGAATTTTCATTAAATTGATGACATAGTGAGTATAAAATCCATAACTAGGTTGATATGTAAGTCATATTTGTACCATATAGCCTAAAAACTTATCAATTTAATTGATAATTAGACATTCAAATATACAAAATATGTAAATTGATACAATTTTAAAACTTTAGAGAGTAATATGAAAAAATTAAAACCTTATGACTCAATTTAAAAATTATCATAAATTTTAAAAGTGTAAAATGTAGTTAGTCACACGTAATAATGTATTTGCACCCAAAAACCAACTCACGGTAGGAACTAGGAATCTTACAAAACTAATTGAATGAGACATTTGTTTGAAACTGATGGGACTGACTAAAGTACTCGCAAGCATTGGATGTTCACACCAATCTCACCCTCCTTCCCCTCTCTCTCCTCCCTCCTCCCTCCTTTTAATGGTGAGATCGGTGTGAGCATTCAATGCTTACGAACACTGTAGCCTACTCCGAAACTGATTGTTGCAACTCACCGCCTCATATTTCTCTCTTGGAATAACTTTTTCCCTTCTTTTCAGAAAAATATATTTGCTACTAAATTCCAAATTAAGTGGGGACAGTGCAGCAATCCGTGCTCTTTTGTATTTTTCGATTCTTCCGACTTCCTAGTGGTTATCAATTAGACTTGGACTCTCCCCACTCTATTCTATATTCGTTGGGGACCATTACACCAAAATGCATGCGATGGAAGATTTTGACTTGGGAGCTTGCAAGGACTTTTCTTCGGCTGACTTTTTTACTCTCTCATATGTTGAAGATGTTTGGAATCTTATAAAGTTAATTTCTTTAGGCCCATGCTCCCATAGTGTCATGTGTGCCTAAATGAGTAGGTGTAGAAAGCACGGGTTTCGGGTAGCCATGGTTTGGATAAGAAATTGGCTTTGGAGTTAATTTTTTCAATCTAACTTATCGCTAGTAGTGTTTGTGTATGAATTTGGTCAAGTTTAGAATTCGATTACTCATAAAATTACCAACCTACATTATCTATATTCGGATGATGATTAACCTCTTAAAAGTCAAGTTAAGCCAACTAGAACAGTGTATATGTTCTCTTACACTCAAGTTCAAATTCTTCTTAGCATAGATTAGAATTGTTTACGTATTAGATTGGAAAAGAAAAAACCTAACAAATGATATAAATTAATTTTTGTAAGGGCTCTGTTGTCTCAAATTGGTTTATAAAAAACTTTTGTATGAGCTTAAAAGAAGTTGAATCACTCTTCTTATTTTTAGTTAGTTTTAGGGTGGAACCTCAATTTTTTTTTATGGTATCGCATTAGATTGGTGCACGTCTAAAGCTCAATGGCCACACGTCCTTTATGTCACCCTATGTGTTGGTCACATGTTTGACTTGAGTATTGTTATATGTGAGAGGGAGTGTGAGAATGTAAAGTATTGTCCCATATTGGATAACTAAAAAACTTTACGTGTGCTTATAAGCAGTCGAGCGACTTCTCATTGCTAATTAGTTTTAATACGGCACTTCAACTTCCTTCAATGTTCACACAAATGTCTAAGTAAATTAGCATGGCATGACAAGATTACACACGTATGTACAGATTGGAGAAACATTAGTGAGATGGATAGCACATTTTTATTTAAGAATTTTCAAAGAAGAAACTCAAGTTCTTAACCCAATTGACTCGATTTATTGACTTTAAGATGAGTTTATTGCAAAGATTGTAGGTCACCACCATACTTGTGTTGTCAATTTAATTGCCAAGTGAACTACGTTTATGCAATGTGTGGCCAAATTTAAAGAACCAGGACAGATTTTCATCAGAAGCAGCTGGATGCTTGGGTCTACCACCACAACAAAATCCGGTACTGTTTCATATGATATGCTTCATCGTATCTGGCACACTGCCACCATCCAACCTCTTTCATTCCATGTAAATTTATAATGCTTGTCAGAGTTTTAATTAATTAAATATATTGCATTATTTCTGAGTTAGGATTAAATTGCTCAATGAATCCTCTTTAAATCACAGGCTATAAAGGAACAACTGATTTAGGGGCCTGAAGATCGTCTCGATTTTTCTAGTTAACAACTTTTTTTTAAAAGGGAAAGAGTATAAAGTGCACTAAATGGGTAATATGCATACATGTAATGTCTAGAAGGCAGCCGGGTGGGCGTTTGGATAAGCACTTAGCATTGCGCATATTTGTGAATGTGCTTAACTGATAAGGGCTAGTATTATTTACTATTTATATTATATTTATACAAATAAAAAAAATTGAAAAATGAAGGAGGAGTGCCTTAGAGATGTATCCCATTGAACATGTGCCCAATAATATGACTTTCTTCTCCTTTGCCTAATCTTTGATCGATCTATATGCTTTTGGTAGGTTTTCATTTGATTTTTCTCAATGGGACTTGTAGCTCACAACTGTTCAAGTTGTGAAGAGAGTTTATCCTTTGCCTCAAGATCATTTGCATAACAAAAAAGCACCTAAGTCTTTTAATGACATTCTAACTTGTTTACATTAATTTTACCTTTTTTATCTCCCTTTTTCGAATAATCATTTGCTTAAAGAAAAACAATGCTTCACTACTAGTATGGTCTAGTGGTACTTATCTCCACTATAAGTGGGAGGTCTCAAGTTCCAACTGCATGGTTGACGAGTTTGATACTCAATTATGGTCACTCATTATGTGGTTTAACCCAAATTTCTCGCTTTTTATATATTGTTGTCTGAAAATATGACATAACCTCAACAATGGTCGTGCAATGATTAAAGTTAGGGGTGTGGAGTGTGAAGTGTCAATTAACAATGAAGAGTGCAGATGGCACTTTACTGCAGTGACGGAAAGCAATTATGCATATGCACTATGGTGCTGGTTCGATCCCCACCAATTTCTCTCCCACTTAACAATTAACTGTCTAACCCATTAACGCTATCGTTCTACTAAAAAAAATTAACACTCAAGAGTATGGAGCAACATCTCTTCAAAAAAGAGAATGAAGCAACACCAAACTTAGCCTGGACACACAGGTCCAAGCCTGCCAAGCTTGTGGGCTTTAACTAAGAATCTCCCTCAGTGGATTACTAAATCATTTCACCTCTCAAGGATCCACGCATGACTCCTCGTGAATTGCTAACAGTTTCTTGGATGCTTGGTTTAAAATATCAAGTAATGCTCTGGTGGGCTGGGATACTCTAATGACAGATTTGATTGATTAATCATCCAGTGATTTGAGTAGTAATACGAAGGGCTAACTTATATTTTACACTCACAGATTTGAGGTAATTTTTAATTGGATCATGAGATTTAATTTTCTCACATTGCCTCCTAAAGTTTTGAAATTGTATTAATTTACACCTTTTGTCTAATGAATTATTTGAATTTTCATTAAATTGATGACATATTAGGTGTTACATCCCGTCCCGGGAATAATATTATTTTATTCCCGGAGGTGCAAAATGACGATTTTGCCCTTGGTTGACCTTTCGGTTGACTTTTTGCGTCGTAACTCGTACGACGCATTCACTTGTATTTTCTTGACGTGCTCGTCGATACGAACACGTAGACGCGAGCCTTACGTCGTTCGGACTCCGAACGAATATTTTACGGGCGTTGGTTTTCGACGTTTTCCCTATTTTAACAACTTTGGGCTGTTTTGGAGTTAGTGGGCTGGGGCCCAGTTGGCAGCAGCCCAATCTCTACAAATCCCACGATTTGTGGAATTTGTCCTTGACTTTGCCACTTGCTGGCAATGTTCACACTTAGACAATTATTTCCTCCCTCTTTTACTTTGTCTTCTTCCTCACTTTTCTCTGCACAAAGAAAAGAACCAACAACCCTTGCAGGCTTCCTTACTCGACCTGCAATCCAGATTTTCCCTCTCATTTTCCTTCTTCTTTGCCGCACCAAAAGAAAAACAATTACCTATCTCTCTTTTCTTCTCTGCAAAACCGAGCCACACCCAGGCCTTCTCCCTTGGCCATTTATTCTTCTGCAAACACAAACCTTATTCTTGTCCTTCACTGGCCTTTCTGCGACTGACCAAAACAAGAAACCAGGTAATCCAGAGAACACCAAATTTTACTCTAGACACCCAGGCCACCTCCCCGTGGCCATCTTCTTCTCTTCTCTGATACCTTGCAGCCATTGGAGGACCACTTCAACCCTGAACCATTTCTTGATTTAGGAATGGTCACTGCCATCATCATCATCTTCTTCGATCTCTGTTGACTGAGCCCAGAAATCCAGCAAACTGGAATGTCCAGAATGAACCCAGAAACTGGTTGTGGCACCGTGGTTCCTCCTACCTTTCTCGGCTTTCTTCGAGCAAACGTCACCAGTTCTTCTTCTTCATTTGGTTGCTGTCACTTGGAATAATTTCTGCAACCCAGTCGAACCAGTGAGTGCTCAGTGCGAGGGCTCGATGAAGCTGCTGAAAGACGATTTATGCTGGTTGTTTTCCTTGATTTTGGGAGCCTCAGTGAAGCCATTGATGGCTGTGTTGGAGTTTTGGTGGTGAGGAAGGAATGTGTGTTGATGTTGGTGGTGATGCCGGTCTCTGGTAGCCTGCTGGATGTGGATTTGGACTAGTTGTTGGTTTGGACTGCTGGTTTGGATGCAGGGTGGTGGGCTGGTCTTTCAGTTTTGGGCCTCTCGGGTGCATTTAACAAGTGTGGACAAAGTGTGTTGGAAATTAGTGGGCTGTTTGGGCTGCAGTTTTGGGCTTAAGGTGTGTTGATCAATAAGCAAGTTTGTATTTGGGCACAGTTAGACAGATTTTTGGGCCATTTTGTATTGGCCCAATTCAGTGAATTTAGGTCTTTTAGTTGCAGTTTCTTCATAGGTTTTAATTCGAAAACTTTGGGCTTTGGCGACCCGTGACGTTAGGGCGGTAGCGTTTGGAGCTTCTCGGCAAATCTTTATTACGAGTGGGCCCTTTCCTATATTATTTAAACGTGTTTTATACTTGGGAAATTATATTTTGTTTATCTTTCTACGTATTATTGTGGGTTGTGGATAATTATATACGTATTTTGGTAGACACTTGTTATATTAATTTATTACTTTCGGTTTACTAGTTTATTTCAGTGTTTCGGTGAAATGGCCAAATTGGTGAAGGCTTTTTGGCTCTGCTAGTTTAAATTATGCAATTAAATTATGGTGATTTCCGTATTATTTTGTATGCGTATTGCTAATATCGGTGAAATTACTATTTAGGAATTTAGGGGAATTAAGTATTTTAATTGCCTACTAGTACCTATTTGTGAGTATGGGTTTTATACCTATCTGACGGCCTTGAGCCGTATTTGGGTGAACCTTGGATATGGTAAATTCCTATCGTATTTTGGGTTCACCTAGTTTGCCATTAAGTTGGTATTTCTATACCTTGGTACCCGTGTGGCGTATTCTCGGTATTTCACGTATTTAGTTCTACGCTTGGTATTCCGGGTACGGCACCCGAGAATATTTTATATTGATCGTTATAAGGTTATCCCAAAAAGGGAAATTACCTCACTCGTTTACCTCACTTTGTTTTATTCAAATTATTTCGTGGTATGTTTTCATACGCTCAACTTGGGAGGCTTACACGGTGTTGTTGTACTGTCCGGGGCCAGGACCAGCCTTCACGTGATGGATCACATGCACCGATACGCTCACTATGGACCCATAGTAGGTGCCAGCCTGTTCTAGGTCGCATGGGCGACTCGAACTCGGGTGATAGCGATTAGCGCCAGCTTCACGTGATCGTAGTACATGACCGCACCATTATTTATACACCCAGCATGTTCATGACAGAATATATCTGTATGAACTTGTGTGTTTGCTATACCTAAACGAGCGGTTTATCTTATGGTTCTGGATTGTGATTTTCCACTGGTTTTCACTGATACCACGGAAGCTTTCAGTCGACTTACAGGTTTCCCGTAAGATCTTATTTTATGAACTTTTTGATAAAGTACTGTGTGCCGAACGGTAGCTTTCCACCCGTTTCGGACGGTAAGTATATTTCCGTACTTACCTCGATTTTCTACCTACTATATGGTACGTTTTCTGAAAAGGTTTTTCAACCAATTACTTGATTTTGACGGCGAGGGGTTACTACTTTCAGAAAGCAAAGGTTTTTACAAAAATGACTATTATTGGCCCACTCACCCTTCTGTTTTTGCGCCCCTCCAGGTTTAGTGGCTGGAGCTGTCTACGTTCGAGGCGGTGGTATGACAAAGTTTCAAATTTCTTGGTATTGTAATACTTCGTATTCTGTACCATGTACAACTGTGTTTGTATAAATTCTTCCGCTCGTACATTTGTGTACTCATTGATCTTAATTTATTCAAATATTCTTATTTCTTTCAAATTGGCTTTCGTCACCCTACGTGGTGTCGGCCAGCACACTCGACTTTTGGGTGTCCACGTGTACATCCGGGTCGGGATGTGTCATTAGGCATAAAATCCTTAATTGGGTTGACATGACATTTGAATCATATAGCCTAAAAAACTCATCATTTTAATAGATGATGATTGGACATTCAAATATAAAAAAGGTGTAAATTAATACAATTTCAAAATTTTAAAGAGCAATGTGAGAAAATTAAAACTTCGTGGCGTAATTTAAAAATCACCTCAAACCTCGAGGAAAATGATGTTAGCCCAAATATGAATTAACATACTCCAAATTGGAGTGCCCATTGTAATCACTCCATAGTCCAAGCCTGGTTTTAGGATTGATAATACTATATCTGCCCTCAATTCATTGGAATATTAACATAAGAATCTTATAAGGGTTTTTATCGCAAATATTCTCTGACATTGACGTAACGCCTTATTTTAGTCCATAAGTCACATTTGATCAATTTTGAAACCCATGACCATTTGCGATAAAAAACCATCTTATAACATTTCTATTAGGTTTTTTTTTAATTATTATTTGTTTATCTTACTGTTTCTCTAATACATTTGCTATTTTTGTGAGTTTTCACCATAATCACAATTTTTAGCATAGCACATAAGACTCGTGAAACTGACAAGTGACAACTATTTCCTCTATTCAGAGGATCACGTATTAATATGTAATGTGTGACTAATTTTAAAGAACAAGGACATCTTCACTATAGCCAGTATGCTTTGGTCTACCACCAAATCAAAATCAGTACTACTTTTCATTTGCTTCATCATTTCTGGTAAACAACAAGTCACCATGCCTCTATTTTCTACCCTTTCCGTGTAATGCTTGTCGTTCAAATTAATTAAATATATGTCTCCCTCTATTTGGGATCATCGTCCGCATCATTGAAATATAGGGAGCTGAGGTTCTAATGCCAAATCCAATTGACAATGAGGACTGCCCAAACACATAAACAATATATGAGGTGATCTGGTGCACAGATGATCGTCTGACTTCAAACCTGCTCTAATACCATTTTAAAAAGTCGAGGCTCCAATTAATTCCAAGCATCCGGGGAGTAGTCTTTATAAATACATTCAAGTATCCTTATCATTTTGATCCACATCCTCGCCGGAAATACCCTATTACATTATTTCTAACTAGTTGGGATTGGTGTTATTTGAAATAATAGGATTCAGTACCCTAAAAAGATGGATATATGACCCTCATTTTCTCTTAATAAATTATTATAACAAGAAAAAGAAGAATTTTGTTAAATTAAGTGGGGGACATCCTGCTAAATAGGGGATTGAAGATCTTCTTAAATTTTCTTAATCATGAACATCATTTCTTAGAAGGGTAAGAATATAACGTGCACCAAATGGTAGCTTGCATGTACTGTTTACAAAGCGGCCAGGTTGGCTGTTGGATAAGCACTTAATTGGCAACAGATTTATGTGGATATTTGTGAATGTCCTTAAATGATAAGGTGATTAGTGTGAGTAATAAAGAAAATATTGACTAAAAATAAAATGTCAAAAAGAAGGAGTGCCTTTTTAGATGTATTTGGACATATTTCAAAAAGGAGGAGTGCCTTTATATATGTATTTGGACATATTTCAAAAAGGGTTTCACAAGCAACTTTCGCCTCTTGTTTATTTTTCCTAGATAGAACTATAAAACATGTGCCTAACTATTTAATTTCATTTTACTAACCATCTATTGTTTTAGTAATATTTCTTTATTTCTCTTTCATAATATTAAACGAGATTTTGTGTTTGAATCGGCTCCTACGAATGATAGAAGAATTAATTAGACTAGGGGTGTAGTATATTAAGATTTATACGAATTTTTGTTAATTTTTTAAAATGATAGACTTTCACAAATTTTGACACACCTCGACCCGGATGTACAGGTGGACACTTTTAAATGGTATTTATCATATTATACTTAGTGAACTTTAGTATTATATTTTATACTTGGGTGAGTGGGCCCTTTCCCTATTACATAGCCTAATAATAATTTTCCAAGCACATAAAATAATCAATTTAATAAGGAAAGGGCCCACTCACATAAACCTTTGCCAGAAAAGCCCAAATGCACGCTCTCCGTACTCCACGGGTCGCCAAAACCTATTTTAGAACACCTACAATTAATAAAGTATTCGAAAATACGAAGAAAAAGGCGTTCGGAAACCCAAAAACGGAGTTACGAGGTCAGAAAACCCAAAACCGCTGCCGCACGCGCCGCCACACACTGCCAAATGGCCTCACGCGCCGCCACGCGAGGCTGTGAAGTCCCACGCGTGGTCACGCGCCACACGCTATTATTAATTTTATATATATTTATTATTATATTAAAATTATTTAATATTTAAAATTTACATATTAATTATTTATTTATTATTTTTATTTTATTATAAAAATAATACGCGCGAACTGGTTCTTGCCGTTCGGAAGGCATCGGTGGAGTCTATTCATTTACTTGTTTACCGGTCAACGGTCAACGCTGACGTCAGCACCAGTCTGGACCGATTGCTGACGTCATCACCGATCTGAATCGGTTTGCTGACGTCAGCAGGACCGGTCTGAACCCGTTTGCTGATGTCATCGCTGACGTCAGCGCCGATCATCCCTGTCCTTTTTCCGGTTGCCGGTCCCCGAAAACTGGAAAATCTAGCCGGAAAACTGGGAAAATTTCAAAACTTCATATCTTCTTCATTTCAAAGCCAAATTGCACGATTCAAGTACCAAAATGAAGCTAGGAACAAGGAGAACAAGAATTTACCATTTTGGGGGCCAAAAAATGGCCAGAGGTGGCCTGAAAATGAGGAAGAAGCCATGACCATAAAGTGGCCGATTCCCAGGTCGTCGTTTCACGTCCAAAACAGACTATCCAAGGCTCAATCAAGGTCTTAGGGACTTCGAGGAGTTGAATGGTGGCTAAATCGAGGACCACCGAGGTCGATTTCACCGAGAAACTCGACGGAGAAAGTTCTCGGGTTCGCCGGAGTTTCTGGGAAATCAAGTCCGAGGCTTGAGCTGGGTTTGCAGGGTTCCCGGTTGAGTGGCTGGGCTCGGTTGTGATGATGGTTGGTCTGAAATGGTGGCAGAGCCACTGGTTTGGCTTGGTGAAAATGAGAGGAGCCACAAGGTGGCTTGAGAAATTTGTGAGGTCTGTGTGTTTGTAGACAGAGAGAGACCACGAGAGTGGTTTAGTCAAACAGACAGGGGACAAGGCCACATGGGCCAACAGAAAGATTGGGTCCCAGCTCAACAACCCAAACAGTCCAAAAATTGAATTACGAAAAATGTCGGTAATCCAACGCCCGCATAATATTCGTTCGGACTCCGAACGACGTCCCGCTCGCGTCCACGCATTCGTAACGACGAGCACAGCAAGAAAATACACAGGGAAGGGTCGTACGAGTTACGACGCAAAAGTCAACCGAAAGGTCAACCAGGGGCATTTTCGTCATTTCTCACTTCCGGGAATAAAATACTAATATTTTCCGGAACGGGATGTAACAAATTTAGTAAACTTTTATTGAGTGAAAAAAAGAGAGTTTATTGATGGACTTTTGTAGAATTCTAGAGAGTTCAATGCTATAATATTTTAGAATTTTGTGGATTGTCATGGATTTTGTGGATTGTCAACGATTGTGGTAGAAGTATCATGTGGTAAGTGTCGGCAAGATGGTGGTAATAAAGTTGGTGTTTTTGGTGGTTGCGATAATAGCAAGGGTGATGATTGTGATGGTGGGACTGATGTTTGGGCGGTAGAGAAGTAAGGATGGGGCGGTGGTAATGATGCTGGTAAAGGTGGCGGTGATGGGTGATGGTGGTGTCGGTGATGGTCATAGTAGGGCTGGCAATGATGCTCATGGCAATGACAGTGGTGGTGGGAATGGAGGAGATGGTCATGATAAGGTGGTAGTGACGACATGGTAGTGAAAGTGGTGTTAGTGATAGTAATTGCATTATGGTTGGTGATGAAGTACATGTGGGAAAAATAAAATCCATCAAAGTCTTACAGGGAGATGTTAGATTTGATATAACAAAAAACTTACCATTATAGCACACAAAGTCAATAAAAAAACCATGACTTTTTAAAATACTCTAAAATCAATGCAATTTTGAATACACTTGGACCTTTGTAGACTCACAAAAAGTTATAATTGAATACCATAAAATTTTCGTAGACTTTTTAGAAGTCATAAAAAGTCTTTATTCAATACAAGGTGACTTTTGTTAACTCCTTAAAAGTCTATATTGAATACACTTGGATTTGAAAGTCAAGCAAAGTTCATCCAACTTCATATAGGTTTTCTCTAATGCACATCAAAAGTACATATTTAAGTTACACATTAGAATAAGAGTTGTTTAATTTTTTTGTTCTAATGAAAACTAACGACTTTTGTTTTCATGTGTAATTTAAATGTGCATTTTTTATATGCATTAGAAAAAACTAAGACATTTAAGTCTCCAATCTGTTTGCAGCCTTTTCAGGCTTGATCTAATTAAGCCCGGGCCAAATTTACCCACATTTTTTTTTGTCTAAGCCCAAATTTACCAATTATACCTTTTCTTTAGTCAATTAGACCATATGCAATGGTTCAGAATAAAATTTAAAGTTTTAGCCCATAAAATTTTAAGCCTTAATCCAGAAACAGTTTTTCTTTTTCAATGGTCCTGGCTTAAAATTTTAGCCTGAGATTATTAAAGAATGATTGTAGCATAATTTTTTTTTTCGATAACTTTTTAAGAAATAAAATTTATGTAGATTATCCTAATTTATTTTTATGAACATTTTAACATAAAAATATTTAAATTTTGATAATTAATGAAAAATCACATAACCTACCCCATGAAACATGAAAGTCATGGAACAACATGGAAAACCCTTTCTATGAGGAAAGTGAATTGTGTGTGGATATTTGAACAAATACATAGGTTTTTACCGTTAGATTTGCTCAAAATCGATCTCAACCGTTGTATTTAATGTATTTATAAATTTGATTTTTTTAAAAAAGTTTGAATTGAGACCGTTGGATCAACCGACTGCCAGTTATTTCCTGCTGTTGGATTGCATTTTTTACCGTTGGGAGGGTCTCGAGTGGCCGACAATGGCGTCAATGCTGGGACCCAGCAGCTAAGCTGTTGCCGTGTGCTGGACATGTGGCGCGTCGGTGAGCTGCTGGTGGCTGAAAAAATGGCGCGTTCACGCGCATTGGAGAGGCCCACGGTTATCCTTGGCTTAAATTATGGGAGGAATTTGGCCCAAAACTTATTTTTATCCCAAAACTTATTCTAGCCTAATGGTTGGAAATGAATTAGGTGGTTTTAAAGCTTAAAATTTAAACTTTATCATCACCATTGGAGATGGTCAAATGACTAAATTATTTGTTGTTAATAGCAACTCTCAAAAGAGTCAAAACAACACAAAACTTTAGCCCATCCACAGAGTTTAGCCCAATCTCATGGCATTCATTAGTCCAAGCTTGTCAAATCCTTTGTGGTTTGACTCATAAGTTGTATGTAAGTTTTAACTTTATGGTGCATGAAAAAATTTACGCATTTTTTGATATTTATATAATATATGTTTTAATTTATAATATTTGTATACGACGATATTCTACTCTAAAAGTGAGGAGATATTTTACTCTAAGGGGAGGGAGTTTGGGTTAGCTCACACAAAAGACCACTCACTAACTAGGTATCAAACTCAACACAAATATAATACGTCATCGCCTTTTATGTGAGTCAAACCTGAGACCTCTCGCTTATTACTAGACCGTAGCACTAGTTGATTCTTTAATTCCTAATTGGAAACTTTATTTTTGATTAAAAATTAAATTCCACAATAGAGTTGATGTCTTAATTTAATGTCTCGATCAAAAGCTGCAAGTGGTGGATTGTCCTAGTGGTTATGATCTTTCCTTTCAATTCACTGGGTCCTAGATTTAAACTCTTTGTTTTCCCCATAATGTAGCTTAGAATAGTAATATTGTTTGCACTCAAACAATGTCTCGATCAAAAGATGATCAATATGATTGAAATGGGGATGAATCTGATTGGCATGGAGACATTCCGATCTCAAGAAATCAATGACGACCTAGTTATTTTATATTAGGTCGACTTTGGAAAAAGAAAAGGAACGACCAAAATTGGGAAAAGAAGAGGAACAAAGTATAGATACTTGGTGTAGTGATTAAATTTTTGTGTGTCAATTGCACTCCGAAAAGAGTGAGAAAAAAGATCAATATATCTCACAATGATACGCCTAAATTGAGAAATAATCCAGATTTTTTGTTCTCACGATGACACGCATAAATTGAGAAATAATCCAGATTTTTTGTTCTCACGATGACACGCATAAATTGAGAAATAATCCAGAATTTTTGTACACTAAAATGGAAAGAGTGGAGCAACACAAAACTTAGCCCATGCACACAGCCTAGCCCAATGTCCATAAGGCATTCATAAGTCCAAGCCTGACAAAAACCTTGTGGGCTTTTAACTAAACTTGAGCTTCTTAAAATGTCAGCAAATGTCAGTGATGAAAGTCTTACTACCAAAGTCCCCAGTATTAACACCAACACAGCGACAATGGAGGAGAGCAGTGCACAGAGGCGACTGGACTCGATTTCTCGTCACCTTTTATTGCAACCTCCTCAACCTAATCATGGCCTTCAACAGGTAAGATTGATTTTTTTCCCAAATATTTTTTTTTTATTTTTTATTTTAGTTTTTGGGTTGTATTTTGCTGAATTTGCTGAAAAACTGTGGGGAAAAATAAAAAACGAAAATGCTGAATTTGATGAATTATAATTGGTAGGTGGTGTTATTGAGTAATGGGAAACTGGAAAGTGAAGAGGCAGAGGCTGTGGTGATAGGAGGCATGGTGTTGGACATTCATGCCACACCTTCCATCCCTTCAAATCCCAGAACCACCACTCCTGGCAAGGTATTTGTTAATTTTTACTTCCCCACATCTTTTTATTTGAATGAATTTTTACATATCAAGTTTTTTCTTTTAGATGTATTCAAATCGTATATCGAGCATTGCCTTCTTATTTGTGTCTGGTAAACTAGTTTGGTTGGTCTTTTGAGATTCCACTTTTGTCAAAAAGTTTGTAGTCAAAAGGTTTTTGTGCTCCAAGTCCCTTCCTTTAGGATATGACATGACCAGCAGACGTGAGCTATGCCGGTTATCTAGGGCAGTGTGCTCTTCCCCTTGAACCTAAACCCAAGTTCAAATCCTCCTCCTGTAGGTTAAAGTAGTTGAGAATATCATCTTATGTTATAAAAAAAGGGGGGACATAAAATGACCAATGCTCTATGGGAAATGGAAGTTTTGTTTTTGGTTTGTTTGAGTATTTTGACACTTCGAAAATTTTATACCCTAAGCGCCGAGTTTTCGTAATTGTAGCTTTAAATGATGAATGATTATTTTCTCTGATAACATAGAGAGCATGGGTGGAATTTGGAAAGATTAGTACTTTTACTAGATACTTATTTGCCAGTGCTTACCCGTGGGAATTATCTGTTCAGGTCAGCTATGTATTAGGAGGGGTAGCAAGGAATGTCGCCGAGTGCATGTCAAAGCTAGGAGCTAAGCCCTTCATGATTAGTGCCTTGGGGCTTGACATGGCAGGTGATTTTATGACCTTTTTTCGTTTTTCCGTTACAATCATAGTTTTCCTATCTCTGCAAGATCCATGTTGGTCACATCCTGAATCCGAGTTTGTGAAAACTCGTGACAGTTATTTGGATGCTTAGTAGGAAAATATCAAGTGATGCTTTTGGGGCTGGGATACGCGTATGACGTATTTGTTTGATCAGTCATGACTCATAATGTAGGGATGCTAGGGTTTCCAGTAATTTCAGTAGTGATATGAACATAAGACAAATTGGGGTGCTCATTGTATTCACTCCAAAATCTGATTTAGGATCGATAACAATATAAGGAAATGTTAATGTATTTGAATCTTAACACGTGAATGTCAAAATATCTCTATTTGATTCCCTGATAGGCTTAATCACTAGGCTTCTACTGTTTCTCTAAACTTGAATTATATTTGCACTATAATCACGATTTTTGTACAGCACATGACTTGTGAAACTGACAAGTAACAACTATCTTCTCTTTGACTAGGAAATTTACTATTGGAGCACTGGAAGTCTTCTGGGCTATCTACTGAAGGTCCTCTATTACGTTTGAAATTTTACCGTTAACCTACACTGACTTTTG
Source organism: Gillenia trifoliata (assembly GCA_018257905.1). NCBI lineage: Eukaryota > Viridiplantae > Streptophyta > Magnoliopsida > Rosales > Rosaceae > Gillenia > Gillenia trifoliata. The sequence continues at coordinate 21,199,782 of CM031080.1, forward strand.
ATTATAGTTATAACTCCTGATTGCAATAGAATTTTTTTTATCTATATAGCCAGTTTGACTTATCTTTCAGTGTGTGCGTGTGCGTCTCTCAGGGATAATCTACAATTTAATTTTTGTCCCTTTTTTCTTACAATTCCTAGTGGTATGTTAATTTGTAAGGATGGTTTTGGAGTAGGCATTTTGAAGCACCAAAATATTGAGACTCCTGTTGTGTGCAATGTACTTGATGTTAATGGGGAGTTGGCCGCTGCTGTTGCGAGTGTAGAAGCTCTCGTAAGTAAAATTTCAATTAAAGAAAGTTGCTTATTTATGACAGTGGTTAAATTGGAAAAGTACAGAAAGCTTTAAAAATTCTATGTTCAGAACCTGTATTGCTTACAGGAAAAGTTTTTGATGCCCGAGTGGATCCAACAGTTTAAATACAATATACGCTCTGCTCCAGTGTTGATGATTGATGCAAACCTGAATCTTTCTGCTCTAAAAGCTTCTTGCCAATGTAATTCTAACATCTCGTGCACACACAAACACACACCCACACAGACATTCTCATTTGATATGCAATATACATACATGTATATATATGTATGCTGTTATCATTGGTTCGCTCTTGACTCAAAATAATAATTACAAATTTTTTGTTCTTCTATTCCAATTGTTAATTTTTTTTTCTCTTATTTTGGGTTTCTTGCAGTGGCAGCAGAATCCAAAATTCCAGTGTGGTTTGAGCCTGTATCGGTAGCAAAATCTAGAAGAATCAATTCCGTTGCCAAGTATGTGAGTGTTATGCTTTTGCACTTATTTTCACATTTAGCAATTAATCTTCTTAAATGTTATATCCAGCTAATTTTGGGATTGGTTACTCCCTTTTTCTAGTCCGCAGTGTTATACCTTTTAGTTTCTTTTTCTTGCTGGGAGGGGTGGTATGGAAGAAAAGGGTCCAGATCCGCATTTGCACCGCCCTCATATGTACAGGATTTAATCTCAATAAAATTTCAGAGAGGTGATCTCATTGTATAAACATGTTGTTTGTAGGGTACTTGGGTCCAACCCCCTTGACATCTTTTATCAAAACATGCATATAGTTATTTAAGGTTAACTAATAAAAACAGCTAACATGCTGATCATTTGGTACAGGTAAGTTTTGCTTCACCCAACGAGGATGAACTTGTTGCCATGGCAAATGCTTTATCCGGTGGAAATGTTTTTTCTCCAATTGAAAGGAACAGTAGCGGAAATCAATGCTCAACCGAAACTTTGTTCCATATGCTAAAACCCGCAGTCTGGGTTTTGCTAGAGAAAGGTATTAAAATAGTTGTTGTGACCGTTGGTTCGGATGGAGTGTTCTTATGCTCTAAAGGAGGGCCAAGCTTCATGAGAACTGGTTGCAAGGGAAACAAACCATATGTTTCCAATGCGGAATTGTTTAACACTGTGACTGCGAGTTGTCCATCAAATCAGTTCTCAGGTCCTCCGGATTCCGAGAAAAGCTCTTTTCTCTATGCCATGCATTTTCCTGCACTTCCTGCATCGGTGGTGAGGCTTACAGGAGCTGGTGATTGCTTGGTTGGGGGGACTCTTGCTTCCATTTGTGCAGGTTTAGATGTCATGCAAAGTCTAGCAGTTGGTATTGCAGCTTCCAAAGCTGCAGTTGAGGCAGAGACCAATGTGCCTCGTGCATTCAATCTGGCCGCTATTGCAGGTACGAGTTTAAAGCTGTATTTTGCATATAGAAAGGTTTTGTACTTGCTCCGTCCAGTAGTAAATTTTGCATACAGAGTAAATAACGTGAATGTGAAATTGGATTGGCGTTCAAAAATTTTCCCATAGCATTTAGTGTACATGTTTTGGTGCAAAGCTTAAGACAATAAGATGGCCTCAAATTTCAGAGTTTCGAGCCACCATGAAATCACTGCAGTTATCCATTAAAATGTGATGCTTGAGATCTTAGCTACCACTGACATGGACAAAGAGCTTTCTATGTCTCGTGTTAAATAAGTTGAAAACAAATCGGTGAACCTGTTTCTGAGAGGCATCCAAATCATGCCGTGTAATGGGATTTCAGAAAAAACCACATCATGAATGAAAGAGGTTCAATTAGTCAATGGAAGGCTGTATATACTGATTGTTATGCAATTTTTCTTGATGCAGATGATGCTAGGTCAGTATACTCGGCTGCAAAAGTTGTGTTCCATCAATCAATGCTGTAAAGCCGGATTTGCGAAGAAAAGGAAGAGGTTGGTGAATAGCAAGACGGAGCATGTAGTATGGTTGCTTATATAGAAAGAGCACAAGAATATATGATCCTGAATTTTCTTCAAGCGCGCCGCCATAAACACACCCTTTTCATTTCGAATAGCAATCCCCACAACCGTATTGGATCCCCCCTTTTGCACGGCCCCATCAACATTTAGCTCTCATACTTAAGGTGTATATGTATGGTATTGTTTTTCTTTAGTCCGGGTTAAAGCCCTCGACAAGGGTTTTTTAACCGAGGAACACTAAGGCCCCGTTTGGTATTGTCTATTTTTACTAAAAACTGCTTCACTTTAAAATTACGCAGATAAAAAAAGTTTGGTAAAAATGAAATATACTGCTTATTTAAAAATTTATGGCACTAAAACAACTTTTAAAAACAGCATGGATGTTGCTTTTATAAGTAGTTGTTTTTTAAAAGCACAGCAACCCCAAATTGGCCATAACTTGTATTCGACAATCTAAACCAACAATTTCAAGTTTGGAGTTTCGTTGCCTATATCAGTTTTCTGGCTTTCTCTTCTCTTCTCTGAACGATCGCTCGCTCGCTTTTGACGGTTAGGAACCATGTGTCTTTCTCATATATACGTGGTTCAAAATCTTTCAAAGTCTACAACCAAACCACATTAATAGACCTACACTAGCAAGAGCATTTACAAAAAAAATTAACATTTCATAAATATGATGAAACGAAATATCTTGAAATCTACAAGCCAACTTTTAAATGTTGCACACAAGATCATTAGGAGGCGTATATTTTTTTAAACAGGTAAGGACTTAGGGGGGTATATTAGTTTCATTTGTTTGACCTTTTTGTGACGACGTCGTTTATGTACGCGGTTTCCTACCGCCTTTTCGCGCAAACGCGTTTAAAAATTTCTGTACGGCGTTTCTTTGTTTCCGAAACGCCATTCTCTAAATGCAGTTTCTAAAATACGGTCTTTCAAATCACGTCCAAGCCATAAAAGCCGGTTTTGAGCTAACCATTTTCACCTCCAATCAACTCATTCACTTGTACTCCAAACATGGCCTTATCCGAGAAGCCCAGAAACTGTTCGACGAAATGCCCCAACGAAACGTCTTCTCTTGGAATGCCATAATCTCCGCCCACATCAAGGCACACAACCTGAACCGGGCCCGCCAGTTATTTGACGCTGCTTCTTACAAGGATTTGGTCACGTATAACTCCATGTTGTCTGGTTATGTAAGCGCCGACGGGTATGAGGATTGCGCTCTTGAGCTGTTTGGCGAAATGAAGTCACGGGATGATCGGATTCGGATTGACGAGATTGGTCTCACGACTATGCTGAACTTGACTGCCAAGTTAGAAGTGGGGTCTTATGGGAGGCAGTTGCATTGTTTTATGGTGAAAACTGCAAATGATTTAAGTGGGTTCGCAGTGAGCTCACTTATCGATATGTATAGTAAGTGTGGGTGTTTTCAGGAAGCCTGGCGGGTGTTTAGTGGATATAGAGGGGTGGTTGACTTGGTTTCGAAGAATGCAATGGTGGCCGCTTGTTGTAGAGAGGGAAAATTGGAGATGGCAGTTGATCTGTTTTGGACAGAGCCGGGGCTGAATGATACTGTGTCTTGGAATACAGTGATTGCAGGGTATGCGCAGAATGGTTTTGAGCAAGAGGCACTGAATTTGTTTATCCGTATGGCGGAGAATGGATTCAGATGGAATGACCACACTTTTGCTAGTGCTTTGAGTGCTTGCTCCGGTTTGAAGAGCTCCAAACTTGGAAAGGAAATCCATGCTTGGGTCTTGAAGAATGGGATGACTTCGAATCCGTATATACTCAGTGGAATTGTTGACGTCTACTGCAAGTGTGACAATATGAGTTATGCTAATTCAGTTCATGTAGCAATGGGGTCCGAAAATTCCTTTTCGGTAAGTTCAATGATTATTGGTCATGCTTCTCATGGTAACCTAATAGAAGCACGAAAACTTTTTGATTCATTGACGGACAAGAATGCTGTTGTATGGACAACTTTGTTTTCTGGATATCTCAAATCCCAAAAATGCGAAGCTGTATTTGAACTTTTTAGTGAGTTCATGGAAAAGGAATCAATAGTTCCTGATGCTGGGATTCTCATCAGCGTGCTTGGTGCCTGTTCAATACAAGCTGCCCTGGATCCTGGGAAGCAGATTCATGCCTACATCCTAAGGAACAGGATTGAAGTCAATAAGAAGCTTTTTAGTGCTTTGGTTGATATGTACTCAAAATCCGGAAGTATTACCTATGCAGAAAAACTTTTCAAAAGCGACTTTGACAGAGATATAATCCTGTACAATGTGATGTTAGCTGGTTATGCTCACCATGGGCATGAAGATAAAGCTATCCAGATTTTCAATGAAATGTTGGAGAGAGGTTTGAGACCTGATGTAATCACCTTTTTAGCGCTTCTATCAGCTTGTCGACACGCTTGCTTGGTGGAATTGGGTGAGCAGTTCTTCTACTCAATGGAAAAAGATTATAATATTATGCCTGAAATTGAGCACTATGCTTGCATGATTGATTTGTACGGGAGGGCTAATCAACTTGACAAGGCAATGGCATTCATGAGAAAGATCCCTATAGAATCAGACACCATTTTGTGGGGCGCATTCATGAATGCTTGTAGGGTAAACGGGAACGCCATACTTGCTAAAGAGGCAGAGGAGAGACTATTAAAACTCGAAGGAGACATTGGTGATCGGTATGTACAGTTGGTTAATTTCTATGCCGCAGAGGGAGATTGGGATGAGGTTTGCAGAATAAGGAAGAAGATGAAAGGGAATGAGGCCAAGAAGGTCGCTGGTTGCAGTTGGTTATATGTGGAAAATGGGGTTCATATATTTATTTCTGGTGATAAAGCTCACCCAAGAACAGAGGCTATAAATTGTACCTTAGCCTTATTGACTGAAGAACTTTATCAGATATCTCGAGCCTCCGTGGGGGTCATAATTTGAATGTCATCATCTCAACACAACTAATATATGATGTCTCAGAACATTCAGTTGCTGAATCAGATATAGGACCGGTATTTCCATGCTGTCCGCATTCATTCATTTTCAGGAGGTAGGCACATACACACTTGGATATCGTTTACCCTATAGTTATATCTCCTTTTGTAAGAAAGGTACACTCTGCATTTGGGCATATTTATGACAAAGAACACTCTTTTTTTCTTTTGGCCTGAGACAATCAACTACTTAATTCCATTCCCCACAATGACTTGTGTGCTACTTAGATCAGTCTTTGGGGCAGTGTTACCAGATAACTGGTGTAAGTGACAAAAAATTGAAACATGAAACGAACAACACTTTTTCGTTTGAGGTGCAATGCTTAAATGCAAAAGAGGATACAATTGTTTGGATCTTTCCCTAGTACTTCTTGCTTCTGTTTATACCTGTTTCATCTTATGTGTTTTCTGCAGAATAATGCATCTATTGGTCAAGTGCCTCCTGAAAATGAATGAATGCGGACGGCATGGAAATGAATGAATTCGCAACAGATTGACTATGGTATTATTGTTCCTTCATCTTGGTGGAAATGCTCGAAGGGTGATAACCGAGAAAATCTTTCCTTAACTCTGTAAGACGGAAAAATCCAATGTGGCAGAAAAATTTAGATGAAGTAGTGGGAAATGGGAATAACCCCATTCACACTCTAAGGAGACACTGACAAGCTATCTTCTTTCCATAAAGCTGGGGACATTCACAACTGTCAATTGATATGGAAGGAGCAGGTAATGCTACCTTGTGTTGTTTACTTGTTCTATTTGTAGGCATGGAATCTGTTCATGACAACATCAATGCTATTTATTTTCCAACTCTAAAGTTCAAATCTACCTTCCAAGTTAATCTGAGAAAGCAAAAAGGTAACACTTTGGAATTACGAGTTGAATCGGTTAAACTGTTGTCAATCAGATGGAAATTTTCACTTGAGAAACCATGTCAATCTTTGTTTTTCTGCTAACGTCGATACATCAGAGTTGTCAAGACCAAGGGGACATCATTTGTTTTCTGCTAGCTAGCTCTCATCTTATAAATAAGGATGCAACATATGATCAGTATATTCAGTCCACTACAGCCAGACTTTGATACTCCTGGCTGGCAATGGCTGCCTCTGTGGCATCGTTTGGGACAAGATAGGCATCATGTTCCAAGAAGGACTTAAACAAATTGTTGCTGAAGCCACCCAACAATTTGCCCCGTTGTTTTGTTGAACACACCAACGTTGCTGGATTCCTCAGCTCCCAAAACAGAACTTCTGGCACACATGGCCGTAGCCTTTGTCCTCAAACTCTCTGTATTGCCGCATTACTACACCTCCAGAAGAAATCAGTGCACTTCTCCTTGGCTTCAGATTCATGTAGGTCGTAGTTACAATGCACAAATACCCTCTTGATCATGTGCTCCCGCTTCAAATTTCTCTTCACGGCCACTTCCAGAATCAAATCAAACACCTTCTCAAAATTAATCTCGTTGCATTCCCAGTAGACGTCCAGACTCCTCACAAACTCGCACTTGGACTTTAGATCATTCCCTTGTGCCGAATGCATCTCAGGCGTTTTGACGTCTGTGAAAGAGATGAAATTTCCTTTCCATGGCTCTTCACTCAGTTCGGATGCCAACAAAGCCAAGGCCACTCCGGCATCAACGCAGGAGGGCTCACCGCTCTTTCCCACAAAGTCACGCACGACCAGGGAGTTTTTGAACTTGCACTGCTTCAGGTAGATGCCGTCCACCATTGTCTTCCACTGCAGCTTGGCCGCTTGCGCAACATCCTTATTGTAGGCATAGCATACTATCTCATTTGAAAGCAGGGCATCAGCTGCCACCTCCTTAATCTTGCCGCGTTCACATTACCGCGCAAGGCTCTGGCTTGCACCTAAGAGGACCATAACCCCACCGGTTGGAACCGGTATGATCCTCCACAGGTGGCTCCAAAGCCTTCCTCAAGGGAGCCAAAACCTCCTTCAGCCGCTCTTGGACTCTGTATGCGTAATCAGCCTCCTCCTCATCATCCTCCAATTGATCACCTCTGCAGGCGGGAAAACATTTTTTGCAATGCTCTCGCAGAGCAAAGTGGCGAGATCGTTGGAAGAGTCCACAAGAGGGCACCACCTTGCAGGCGAGGTTATCCCCAAGAACTTATTTTGAGACTCATCAACATGGAAATTGTTCAAGTTTTTGAATGTCAAAGTTGAGGCATTGCGCGTAAAGGTCGGAGACTGCGTCGTGTAAGAGGCGATAATTGGGGTCGAGGCGGTGCCTCTCAGCAGCCTTGTTCTTGTCCTTCCTACAGCTGCTGCTGCTGCTAGTATTAGTATCCCCCTCGAATTCAATTCCTTTACTAATAATCTTTAACTCTAACTCCCTCCTCCTCCCGCTGACATATCTAGTGCACGGTACAGAAGCTCGAGAAGGTCAGTGAAAGAACCGAAGGAAGAAGCAATTGGGGCGAGGTTGCAGGCAAGGGTGTTGGGGTGGTTCTGGTAGAGCCAATACGCTGAGGTATGGAAGCCTTCTCTGTCATATTTTCCAGTACCCTTACGACTGTCTCGGAGATTGCAGATGAGCTTGAGGGTGGTCAGGGGATTGTCCGACCAGGCCAAGGGCAGAAGTTTCTTTAGACAGGTCTCGAAATAAGAATACACAGACCGCGGCGGCATGCTTTCAGAACGGAGGAGATATAACTTGCACTGGTGCTTTCTTCATCTCTCTCTCTCTCTCTCGGGTACCAAACCAGTGAGTTTAATACAAGGTTTTCTTGTTTTGGTGCCTGGCTTGGGCGCCAAGGAATTTCCTTCTTTGGCTTCACAGCTTCAACTCCAACGTGGTGACTAAGCAGGCTATTTCCTTGGACTTTTATTTTTTTTTTCATAATTTATTTGGACACATTTGGGACATATAATAAGTAAATCAATTCATAAAATTGTGTTTGGAAATGCTACGCTTCCAGCAGCAGCGCTTCAATCGAAGTTCCTACATGGTGACAAGAAAATCTTGGTCCAACGGTCGAACCTTAGAATTTCTCCGTATATAGTGACAAGAAAATAATTTCTACACACTATTTTTTTTCATTTGTACATTATGTTTGTTTTTTATCTTTAATTTTCTTTATTTTATTCAATTTAATAGTCTGAAATAAGCAATTTGATTTGTGTAGAGAAAAATAGTGTAATGTTAGAAAATTAATACGTCATAATCCATTTTGAAAACTATTACAAACTTAGAAAGAGAAAAATGTAGTTTGCCCTAAAAATAAATGATGAGTTCTTATGGTTGGTTGCTAAAATAGACAAAAAGACATGAAAGATATGAACGATATAGTGGAGGATATGAAATATCCAAAATATCCCTGTTTATATAGTTGTCTTTGCAAGCTAATTTTGGGGCTGCTTGTTCATTCCATCTGTTTGGTTGTCGAAGGCAACTCCTTCTCGGCATTGTCGTTGACTCGTTGTCCTCCCCAGACGCCATCTGCTATAAAGAAGAACATCAAGGCTAAATCTTCGGACCCGCCTGGACCAGATCCGACAAGGCTGAATCTTCAAATCCTTACGTCCCTAGATCCCACATGTTCGATCCGACAACGCTCTCTCTCGCCAGATCCTTAGATCCTCAGATCCGACCTGTTCAATCAAACAATGTTCTTGCAGTTATTCTTGGGGTTAACCAGCGTGTTTCAATTGCTGGCTGGGTTCAGAGACCCTAACTTGCTTGCTCAGTTTGAACACCTTAAGAGCTTACTGTTTTCGAGATGACAAAGCGGAGAATATGTATATATCGTGTTGATATAGCAGTGATACATTGTTTATATCGTGTGTTGACGATATTTATATAATGTCGATAGGTTGGTGTTGCTTTAGATATTGTATTGATATTGTTGTTGTATATATTTTTCGAATCTACTTTAGATATGGTGTCTATACAATGCAGATAATTGTGATACCGTGTCATTACAATGTTTATATTATTCACAAGCCATATCACCATTCCGAATATTTATATTATGAAACAAGTAAATAAATGATATATAAATTTGATTAAATAAAAGGTATATTATTGTCAAATTGATTACTGAATGCATCGTAACATTATAATATAATGGTATACAAGGCAATGCCAATAACATCTATCCTCAAAGCGATTCAAGTGGTCGGTGCCTAGTTTTGCCCTTAGGTGTTTAATGTAATTCACGGTGTTGAACTTGCATGTAACAGAGGCAGAAACAACATGTTGGGGCCATGTCTTCCCTGCAATTATGATTTTTTTCAATTAACTTAAAAGGTATTTTACATGGTGAAATAGGTATTACTTGGAATAGTTTCATAACATTTACCGTCACAATTTAGGAGTAGGCTACAGTGCTTGTAAGCATTGGATGCTCACACCGATCTCACCGTTAAAAGAAGAGAGGAGGGAAGAGAGAGGGGGGGAAGGAGGGTGAGATCGGTGTGAGCATTCAATGCTTGCGAGCACTGTAGCCAGTCCCCACAATTTATAGTCCAACACAACATTGATCAGTTTGAATTACTTGCGTAATTAACAGAAAAAGAATGCCCCAGCCTTCCAATCACCCGTATGATCTCGGAGGACTCCACCAGCTCCAGAGAGCCATCAACATTAAGTTTGTGCCAGCCGCTCCTCGAAAAGTGTTTTTGTTAAGAACCTTGCTTATCCAAGCAGCAAGTCTCCCTCGAACTTTCTCTACAATTTCAGCATAAGTGTTTTTGTTCACCCCTAGCATGAATCAAGGGCATACCAAGACATTTTCCCAGATTCGTGGTAAGAGGAGACTCGCAAATACTACTAATGTCCCCGCCATACATCTTCTAGTGTTAGGAGAGCAGTAGAGCATGGATTTTTCGAAACTCATTGGCTGACCAAACAGATCACAAAAAATTTCAAGGCACTGTTTCAGGATACGAGCTTGTTTCTTCGTAGCTTCAGCAAAAAGGAGGAGATCATCTACAAAAAGCAAATGAGAGATTCTTGGCCCTGCTCTAGACACTTTTATAGCCTTTCATTTTCTCGATTGAACAGCACTTATGATCATGTTAGATAACTTCTCCATGCATAAAACAAAAAGGTAGGGAGAAAGACGATCTCCCTGCCTAGTAGTAATACCTCTGCCAGCTTTGAAACTATTTGATAACTCACTATCAAGAGCAACTTGGAAACTAGGGGTGGTAACACAACTCATCGGGAAATTTGTAAAAATAACCAAAATTTGAACCTCATATAGAATTATAGCCATTTTTTTTAGTTTATGATAATTATAACCAAAAGTTGATATAAAAGTACTGAAATACCCTTAAAGATTAAAAATTTGGATATGCTGCTATTTACACTATAAGGTTTGGAGGTGATTTGCAAAAATGAGCCACAAAGTTTCAAACACTACGTAGTTTCCAATTGCACCGATTTAACGTCTCCGTCAATTTCACCGTCTAATTAGATGTTAAGTGGTGACGTGGCATAGACTTGGCCCACACATTTTAAGCACTCGTTGACCATCAATTTCTTAAAATGATTAAAAAAGTAAAGTACTAAATATTGAAATTGACGGTCAACAAGTGCTTAAAATGTGGGTCAAGTTTATGCCACGTCACCATTTAACGTCTAATTAGACGGTGAAATTAACGGAGATGTTAAATTGATGCAATTCAAAAACCAAGTGGTGTAAAATACAAAAATTAAAACCTTGTGGCTCATTTTACAAATCACCCCCAAACCTTGTGGGTGATTTGTAAAATACAAAAACACCAAATTCTCATTTTAGTTTTGCTTTTTGGCTTTATTGAGAAAACCTCATTTTAAGGGTATATTAGTACTCTTATATTAATTTTTGGTTATAATTATTATAAACTTAAAAAAATGGCTATAATTCTATATGGAATTCAAATTTTGGTTATTTTTTCAAATTTCCCGTACTTGTAAACAACTTAATTAGAGAGCAAGAAATCTGAATCTTAGTCAACACTTGCTCACTAAAAGACCAATTAATCATGTCATACGCTTTAGACAAGTCTACTTTCCAAGCAAGGAACCCTTGCTTCCCTTTAGAATTTCTATATTTATGAAGAATTTCTTGAGCAATCATTATATTATCAATAGACTTTGCCTTCTTGCGTTGGAGGATCGCGGTACCAAAGTCCCTCTTCGTTCCCTTACTGCAATAAAACAACAAAAACCACAATCGCATCAAAACCCACAAAAATCCTAATAGAAAAACGCAGAAAAGCTGAAATCGATCGAAATCCAGTAGAACCCAATTGGATTATAGAGGAATCTAAGGGACTTATGAGTCTGAAAATTCAGCCTTGTCGGATCTGGTCATGTGACGATTGGAAGCAACGGCGCAAATTGGAACCTAGAGAGAGAACGTTTCAATTGTTTCTGAAATTATGTTTGTCGTCCGTGTAGTTCGTGTTGATATGAGTGCTGGTATTTCAGTTATTTCACATCTCAAAATTGCCTATTCTAGCAGGGAAATCCTAAAGTCTATTTTAGCATCACATGCTTGATTTATGCCTAATACGGCTAATTTCTCTTTAAAAAAAAAGGCTTATTAATTGATTTGCTCTCTGAAACTGCCATTTAGTCTCATTTATCCCCTGAAATTGATTTTGTCTCACTTTGCCCCTTGAAACCGTCATTTTTCGTCTCATTTAATCTCAGTTCACCCTATTTTCGTCCATTCAATCAAAAAGACATTAAATTAAAGAGTAGTATGGACATTTCATTTTTTACATAACTTTTTGCCTCCAACTTGCCTCTAAACCAATCCCAATTCCATCTTTGACAACTTTAATTCAAACCCAGAGATTTTTCCCCATAATTTACATACCTAGGGAGTAGAAAAACCAATTAGGTTTTCTATTGATTGATTTACTAATGAAATATGCAACATACATTTATATACACGAGTGCATGCTAAACTAGGTAATAATAAGTTGACTTACAAGAACAGAAACTAAATATTACACTGATACTTTCCTATACAGCTGCTATAAGACCAAATCCTCATCCTTGATTCTTGCAATCTTTAACACTCCCCCTCAAGTTGGAGTGTATTTTGATTACACTCAACTTGCTAAGAAGACTTTCAAACTGGGAGGTACTCAGTGCCTTGGTGAATAAATCTGCCAATTGTTGTAGAGTTCGTACATGGGCAGTTTTGACAACTCCTTGTATCTTTTCTCGGACCAAATGACAATCGATTTCGATATGTTTTGTCCTCTCATGGAACACGGGGTTGGATGCAATATGAAGTGCAGCTTGGTTATCACAAAACAAAATAACTGGTTGTGAGTGATTGACACACAAATCATTAAGCACATACTTCAACCAAGTTATCTCACATCATGTAGATGCCATGGCTCTATATTCTGCCTCTGTTGTTGATCTCGCTACTGTGGTTTGTTTCTTTGTTTTCCACGATATAAGTGAATCTCCAAGCATGACACAATACCCCGAGACTGACCTTCTTGTGTCTTTGCATTTTGCCCAATCAGCGTCACAATATGCTTTCAACTAAAGTGAGCTTGTTGAGTGAAGCATGATGCCTTGCCCTGGTGATCCTTTTAGACCAACTCCAATGGTGGCCTATGGCCAATAACAAATATTGACCTTTGGCCAGAAACTGCATTTTCTCTCCAATGGTGTGGCCTAAATTTTAGACCGAAAAGTTGTTAAATATTGTTTTAGCCTAATATTTTTTTTCCGTTAACTTTAAAAAAAAATGTATTTGTTTAGATTAACTTAGCTTAATTTTCTGAACATTTTGACCTAAAAATATTTAAATTCCGATAAAGTACGAAAAAATGCAATTATTATTGTAGAAGTGGGTAGAAGGAGAATGAAAATTTGGAAGTGGGTAGAAGAAGATTGCTAATCTAGAAGTGGGTTTAAAATGATTTAGAAATGGGTAGAAGAAAAAATGAAATTTGGATGAGGAAATGGAAGGAAATTGATTTTGTGTGGATGTATAACCAAATAAATGGGTATTTATAGGGTTTTTTGGTGAAATTTCTGAACAAATGTTTTTTATTAATTATTTTAGCCGTTGGATTTTAATTTGGGCCGTTGGATGATTTTTTTTACCGTTAGATTTGATCTCATTTGATCACAGCCGTTGGATTAAATTTAAAAGTAAAAAAAAAAAAAAAAGTTTGAAATCTGACCGTTGGATGATCCAACGGCCGAGTGATCTCAGCCGTTGATCTCCAACGGATATATTGGGTGGCCGACAACGCATGACGTCAGCCACGTTCTTTGGTTTTCGCCAGGCGCGTGTGGCGCGTTGGCGTCTGAAGGTTCTGTGCGTGCGTTGCACGCGCGCTTTGCCCACTCGCAGGGCGGGTCCCACTCCTTTTGGCAGGGCCAATTCTTTGGCCAATTTGTGTCTTTTTTTCTGTTGGGTTACCTTGGGCCTATTTGTTGCCCACCATTGGAGAACCAAGTCCAAAGGCCTATGGCCTAAAAATGTTGGCCTTTGGCCACCATTGGAGATGGTCTTATGTACCTCAAAACTTGGTGTGCTGCATCTAAATGTGGCAGCCTAGGCTTGTCCATGAATTGACTTAAAATGTGGACAGAGTAAACAAGGTCTTGCTGTGTTATTGTCAAATAAATTAGACGACCAACTAGTCTTCTATATGCAGATGGGTCTTCCAGTAACTCACCATCTGTTTGTGTGAGTGTCAAATTTTGATCCATGGGAAACTGTGCTGGTCTTGCCCTAAGAAAACCAGTATCCTCCAATATATCTAAGGCATACTTTCGTTGTGATAATGATATACCTTGAGATAACCTTGCAACTTTGATGCCTAGAAAATACTTCAATTTTCCTAGGTCTTTGAGTTTGAACTTGTTACTCAAGAACTCCTTTGTCTTCTCAATAAATGGTAAATCGTTGCCTGCCAGTATCACATCATCCACATATACCAGAATAGTAGTAAGACTTGTACCTTTGGATCGGACAAATAAAGAATAATCCGCATTGGATTGGCAATAACCTGCGGCTTTGAGAGCAGAAGAAAGCTTAAGGAACCACTGCCTTGAAGCCTGTTTAAGTTCATAGAGAGATTTCTGAAGTTTGCATACTCGTGTCTCCCCCTTTTGTCCGTATCCAGGTGGGAGTCTCATGTAAACATCCTCAAGTAAATCGCCATGGAGGAAAGCATTATTGACGTCGAGTTGATACAAATGCCAACCTTTGGCAGCAGCAACAGCAAGTAGTAACCGAACTGTGACTAATTTAGCAACAGGAGCAAAAGTCTCGGTGTAATCAAGGCCTTCGACTTGGGTATACCCTTTGGCGACCAAGCGTGCTTTGTAACGTTCCACTGAGCCATCTGGATTGAGTTTGACTTTGTAGACCCATTTGCAGCCGATGGGTTTCTTCCCAGAAGGGAGAGGTTGAAGGGTCCAGGTGTGGTTGGCTTCAAGAGCAGTAACCTCATCGCGCATAGCTTGGCACCATTAGGATCCTGAATAGCCTGCAGGTAACTGGAGGGCTCTTTGACAAGAGAAAAGGATATGGTGAAGGCACGGTGAGTGGGACACAAATGAGCATAATTTAAGGAGTGAGAGAGAGGGTGAAAGGTAGTACCTTGATGTGAGCCAACGATAGAGGGCGAAGATTGGTGAGGACGAGAAGGCAACGAGACACCAACATGAAATTGTTGAAGGTAAGAAGGTGGTTGAGTGATGCGGGAAGAAGAATGACGAGGGAGTACGTCCACTGGGAGGAGTTGAGTTGACAGGGATGGTTGTATGTCAGCGGGGAAAGGAGATTCGTGGACGACAGGAGTAGGAGGTTCGGTAATGGTGTCATTGGGAGGAGAAGATTCATCGACGACAGGGGTGGGAGGTGGTGCACTGAGTGGATCAAAAGAGAGATCATCCATGGGAGATAGGTATGGTAAGGCTGGTTGAGGGTTGGTATCAGAGTTTTGTGCAGAAGAATGAATATAGGGAAAGGTATGTTCACGAAAGAGAACATCACGTGAGACAAAAGTTTGACGTGTATGAAGATCATAGACTTTGTACCCTTTCTTGCCATATGGATAACCAAGAAATATGCATGGGGTAGACCTGGCAGCAAATTTGGACGGATGATATGGATGTGTGGATGCAAAACATAAGCAGCCAAAAACTTTCAAATGGGAGTATTTGGGTGATTTGTGAAACAAAAGGTCGTGAGGTGTTTTACCATGCAAGGCAGGAGTGGGCGTACGATTGATGAGGCAAGTTGCAGTGAGAATGGCTTCTCCCCAGAAATTGGTAGGTAAGTTTGCTTGAATAAGTAAGGCCCGGGCAACATTGAGGAGATGACGATGTTTACGTTCAGCCACCCCATTTTGTTGTGGGGTTGTAACACAAGTGGTTTCATGGATAATACCCTTAGTCGAGTAGAAGGCAGCAAGATTAAATTCTGAACCATTGTCACTCATAATTGTTTTCACTTTGTGAGAAAACTGATTTTCAACGAGATTGATAAAACTTGTCAAATAATGTCGTGTGTCGGATTTGTGTTTCATTAAGTAAATCCAAGTAGAACGAGTGTAGTCATCAATAATTGTGAGAAAATAATGTGCTCCAGTGAGTGAAGCGACGCGAAATCCTCCCCAAATATCCATGTGTAATAATTCAAAAGGCTTACTAGTTGAAATTGTACTTAATGAAAACTGAGATCTCGTTTGTTTGGCTAGAGGACACACAAGACAATTATTTGAAACAAAAGAACCAACAATGTTGTTAGGAAGTGAAGTATGGTGAAGGGCTTTGTCAGAGAGATGCCCTAGGCGTTGATGCCATAGGTGGGATGAATCTTTCGTAACAGCATGACAAGTAGACAAGGTGGTTCTGCCGTTGGTGTCATCCAAGAAATATAGGCCTTCTCGCTCAGTCCCCGTCCCAATCATCTTCCCCGAACTAAGGTCCTGAATCACACAAAAGCATCTTAGAAAAATGGTGATACACAATGATTGGCAGGCAAGTTTACTGATAGAGATGAGGTTGAGTTTGAATGTGGGGACACAAAGGACATCATTTAAGATAAAATCTGGGGAAAACTGCATGGTTCCTATATGTGTCACAGTGGCATAGGAACCATCTGGTAGTTTTACCGTTTTATTTTTAACAGGCACAAGGAGGTCAATAAAATGTGTGAGGAAATTATGTGGTTTGTTGCACCGCTATCCAGGATCCATGATGATTGCTGATTATAAGAAGTGAAAGAAAAAGCTTTACCTGAGAGATCATTGAGAGAGGAATTTTTACCAACGTTATTTGCCTTGGCCTTATTGACACACCCCACCCTCGATACCCACGTGGATACCGAGTTTGGGCGTGTTGGCCGACACTCGTAAGTGACGAAGCCATTATATGCATGACAACACTTAGTTTAAGTAAATCACATTGACATAAAGTTTGCGGAAAATAATGCCAAAATACACAAGGTTCAGAGCGTACTAATTTGAATCAGCGGAAACAAAATAATGAATCAAGTTCCTAGAATTTCTATCCATAACAGGGATGGATATTATTAAATAAACTGAATAAGAAATAGTAAATCCCTACATGGTCGGGAAATAGAATCAGAGCTGCCACTCGGATGCCTCCACTTCACCAGATGCTCTATCACTATGTCCTGAAGGGGGCGCAAAAACAAAGGTGTGAGTGGACGAAAAATAAAAGTTTTCGAAATACCTTTCTCTTTTCAACATAGTAACCCTCTGTTTTGAAATCCAGTATATTTGTAAAAATCATACTGTCGTAGTATAAATCAAAATGTACTTTAGGTATAACTGGAAACATAAATCAATATAAAATCCGTAGATAACAAATCATATTTCCAATAGTCCTTTCATCATATATACCAATAATATAAATACAGAAAAACCAACACAGGGTATATAAGCAATCACCCATGTACGTGTTGAGGAACAGCCTCTCAATCCCCGTACAAGCACTTTACGTTATTCAATTAAATTGTACTCCTAGTACCACACACATGTAAGCACTTGCGCATTAGCGCGTCACACCCGAGTCCTTACGTAGTGGGGCCTTTTCCCCAAAAATAAACATAAACGTAAGACAAGCTTGCACTAAGGTATTTACCGGACAATACCCCTGGAGTACAGTGCGTGTGACCCAAACATGTGAGACTTGTCCTACGGCCGTGAGACGGTACTACAACGTAGTGAAAGTGATAGGAGCACTTTGTGCTACGATTTTAATATGTTTATACTTCATTCTAAGCATTGTTTAGCCCTTATCCTTGCTTTTCTGAGTCATTTAGTCGATTTAAGAGTGTTGGGAAGTTTTGGCTCGAAATTAGGTTATGACAAGCTCATATTTATGTATATTTTACATCAAATTTACTTGTCTTTTCTTAGTTAGTTCCTTATATTTTTGAGCTATTTACTTTGTTTGTGTGTTTTGTAGGATCTGTTAAGCAAAGAAAAGAAAAATAGCACAAAGTGGATTTTAAGTAACAGATTTGTCAAAACTGCCTGTGCAGATCAGCTGACTTTGGAAGCAAGTTGTGAACAGCTCAGAGTGAATTAAAAAACGTGCGTTATATGCTTGGAAAGCTACAGATGTCTATTTTTTGGAACATTTCACGGATTGTCCATATCAATTTTTTAGAAGAAGTTATGGCCGTTTTAACACTGAAAGGTTCAGAAGATGCTGAGCAGTTTGTAACTGCAACGAAAGCAATAAACCCAATAAATCTGGCAGCCAAAACGCATGCAGCCAAAAACAAGTCAGCAAACACCTATTCAAATAGCTGAGGAAATGAAATTAAAGATGAGGAGTAAGTGGGAGTAATTGGCATAAAGGCCACCCAAAGAGTTACAATTGTTTAACCATTTTTCTTTCACTTAATATTATCAATAAATAGCTATTAGTGGGGATGATTCAGCTAGTTAGAAAAAGGGAGAGACCATTCTATACAGCCATACAGATTTCTGAGAAAAAAAATATTCTCTCTCCCTCTATCCATCCTCTAGGGCAATTCCACAGATTTCAAGCAAGGAAGAAGAAGAGAAGAAGGAGCCGTGAGCAATTCATCCATCATCCACCATTGAAGACTTGCTTTCAAGCTTCAAGAATCCAACCGTCAAGCCTCCATCTCCATCTTCCATCCACGGTGTAATTCATTCTATTTCTTTGTAACCTTGTTTGATTTCTGTTGGAATTGTTCTAGTTGACATTGATGTTAGAACAAAGTTTAAATTCGAATTCTTATGATTGAATAAAGTTTGATTCTTATAATTGTGATTCTGAGTTGCTTATGTGAGATTGTTCAATTGAATTTGCTTTACAGAAAACTTTTATATGTTTATATTCTTTGGTGGCCAACTTAGGATATATACATGTAATTGGTGCTAGATTTAGGTAAAAGATTCACCTAATAGTTTTCTGAACCTAAATCACAAGTAGTAAAGGCTTTGGACAAAGGTCGAATTCAATTGAAAAGGATTGCAAATAGATGAACTTATTCATACTAGGTTGTGCACTTAAGTTGATAGCCTTTCTCTATGTGTATTGCGTTAAACATGTTTTGATTAGCTAGCTTTCTAGACTTTGATTGCATGTTTAATAGAATTAATCTAGGTGCTTTCATTTAGATTAATTAATTAAGGAAAGTAAAATATGGGAAATCATTTGCTATGAATGTTTCACATGATCAACTTCTTTCTCATGATTTAGATGAACAATTGTAGGGTTGAATGGAATTTGATTATGGAATTGATTTTGATCTTTGTTTCTTTCATTTCATTCTTGTACTTGTGTTTATATATTTTATTTTCTTTGTTTATTTAAATTTTTGAAAATCTAAAACAGAAAACCCCCCTTTATTTCGTAAATATGTTTATACTTAATTTTATTTTTGTAAATAATATACTTTGTATTTTTATTGACAGGTGTACCCTCAATCCCCGGATTAGAACGATCCCTAATTACCATATACTAACGATGACATTTTCAGGGTTAAATTATGCGCTTACTAAGAGCGTATCAGAAAGCATACCAAGTGTGTTTGAAAACATACATATATATCATGTGTTTAGATATAAGGAGCAATATCCCTTTCATAATTCCCAAATATTTAATATCGCATAAATAATATTTCCTCTCGAAATCATATATCAAATACCTATATATATTTACGCATAAGTGAGATCATAGTATAAACCATTTCATAAAATATATTCATACTTTTGTACATAACCACAATCACCATTTAAACCCATTTCATAAAGCACATATATATATATATAGAGAAATATATATATAATATCACAAAACCATTTCATAACATATAAATTCATGCTTCAAAATCATTTCATATAATAAAACCATCCAAATTATAAATATTTTAAAGCATGAAAACCATTTAATAAAACAAAAGTCCACTCACAGGTGATCGGGAGTGAAATCTCCCTCGGTGTTGCCCTCCTCGAAGTGTGGCATCGAAGAATTACCTATTTAATATTAGGGGAAAAATTAAAACCTCCCTAACATAAATTAATATAGGCCCTAAAGAAAAATATTCCAAAAATAATACTATTTTAGCGAAAACGGGCTCGAAAAACGATTTCCGAGGCCCGAAAACCCTACAGCCGCCGTGCGCCCGCGCATGCGCCGCCACGCACCGGGAAATGACCGGACGTGCCGCCACGCGCTGGGAGGAGCCCCACGCGCCGGCCACGCGCTGGCACGCGTCGGCACGCGCTGGCACGCCTTGGCCACGCGCTGGCACGCGTCGGCACGCGCTGGCACGCCTTGGCCACGCGCTGGCACGCGTCGGCACGCGCTGGCACGCCTTGGCCACGCGCTGGCACGCGTCGGCACGCACTGGCACGCGTCGCCACGCGCTGGTACGCGCCTGCTGACGTCACCCCCACGCGCATGCTGACGTCAGCGCCGTTAAAGTCAACGGCGTCAGTCAAACTTAAAGGAATATACCTTTTTGAAAGAATATTCTGACGCCGTCAAGAATATTCCGTTACCGTTGACGGAATATTCCCTCTTCTTCTTCCCCTCGCCGGTCGCTGGAGCCGCCACCGGCGCTGCCGTCCTCCGCCGTCTGGTTCGCCGGAATTTCTAGAAAATTTCCAAATTATGTCCAAAACTTTAAAAATTCATAACTTCTTCGTTCTTTGGTCAAATTCAACGTGCCATATATCAAATTGAAGGTATTGAAGAGTAGAATATTTTCATACTAATTTGGGGCCGGAAAAATGGCCGGAGATGGCCTGAAATTGGCCAGAAAGCTTCGGGAAACCCTAATTCCGTTCTTCTTCAAAACTGCACCAAATTCGACATTCTTTATATCGATTTGAACCTACTCAACGCAATAAAACCAATGGTAATGGTTTCAAGGCTTACCTATGTCGGGAGTGTACAGAAAATTGAATGGCAGTTTATCATTTTTGTTCCGGCGTCTGTTTGGACGATTGGGCTCGAGTTTGGGGATTCTGAAATCACAGCCTTATCCAGAATGACGAGACGATCGTAATGGCTATAGTCTCGTGTTTCGGTTTGATGGTTTTGTGATTCGTCCAAAATCTAGGGTTTGGTGGTTTTTTGTGAAGTTGGCCGAGAGAGAGGAGTGGGAGAGAAAGAGAGGGATTCGTGCAGGGGAGTTGTGTTGCTACACAGCAGCCAACCCACAATCCAAAAACCCTAATTCCAACTTACGGGGTGAAAATTACTAAATGACCCTACACTTTAAAGCTTCATAAAACGTTCGTTTGAACTCCGAATTGAGTTCCACTTGCGTCCACGCGTTCGTATCGACGAGTACATCATGAATATGTAAAGAAATAAATTTTCACAAGTCGTCACGAAAAGTCAACAAAAGTCAACATTGACCACTAGGGGTATTTTGGTAATTTCACACAAATTTTTGGGACGGGTTGTAACACTTATTGCCATTGAGCATGGTCAAGATCTGCTTGCATTGGTCAGGTGTAAAAGGAAAAGAATTTCCCAAATCTTGCCTTTCATGGTTGCTTGAAACGTTATTTCCTCTTGGCCGCTGCTGTTTAGAGTTACTTCTTTATTGCTCAGGATCTGTCCTTTTAAGCTTTCGACAGTAATCTATCGTATGACCTTTCCATCCACAATAATCACACTTCAAATGGGCACGGCAATTTTCAGAGGTGTGATTGTCTTTGTTGCAACGAGTACACTTCATATCAGCACTCTTCTTGCTAGAGTCCGGTCCTTTCGCAGCAAAGACAGCAGCTTCCTGAATCGGTGTTTTCCCTGTGGCGGTGTTGTGCTGCTTCTCATGTCGCAACACAAGGGAGTATACCTTGTTGATAGGGGGAGTGGATCCATCAACAGAATTTGATCCTTCACTGCACTGAATGTTTCATTAAGTCCCATAAGAAATTTAATTGCCTTTTGATTTTGCTGGAATGCCAATACATGTTGCAAAGTGTTGTAGTCGCAATCAGGTAGGCTAATCACAACATCTCTCTCATCCCACAACGCCTTGAGTTTAGTGAAGTAGGAACTTACAGTTATTGCTCTTTGGACACAATCATGAATTGCACTTTCAATATGGTACAACTGCATGTTGTTTGTTTGAGAAAAACGTTCTTTCAAATCTTCTCAAACTTGGTACGCAAGGTCATAGTAAATGACGCTCGACTGAAGTTCTGGTGATATTGAATTTACCAACCATGTTTTAACCAGGCTATTACACCGATCCCACTGATGCAAGTCTGCTGCAGCAACCTTCTGTTTTGGTTGCTTGAAAGATCCATCAACAAAACTAAGTTTGTTTTTGGCTTTCAATGCACTGATCATCGCCCTGCTCCAAGTGTTGTAGTTGTCTGGAGTAAGCGGTTGAGAAACGAGCATCATTCCCGGCTGATCGGAATGATGCAGGTAATAAGAATGATTAACGTCGAACATGGTTCCCTTCGTTGAATCAGAGGGTTTGAGTTTATCATCGTTCTTTGCCATTATAGGCGGCTAGGGTTTGTTGTTTTCTTTGGTCCCAAGATTAGTGCTCTGGTACCAAGTAGAAAACCCAATTAGGTTTTCTATTGATTGATATACTAATGAAATATGCAACATTCATTTATATACACGAGTGCATGCTAAACTAGGTAATAATAAGTTGACTTACAAGAACAGAAACTAAATATTACATTGATACTTTCCTATTTAGCTGCTATAAGACCAAATCCTCATCCTTGATTCTTGCAATCTTTAACATATATGGCCAAATCCTCATCCTTGATTCTTGCAATCTTTAACACTTTCTCCAGGTTTACAACGAATTGTCATCGTAGCTAAGAAGATTAGCCATCGACTGAACTCAAGGACTGGATTCACTAGTCTATATTCCTTTCTCCTCTTTTATTTAACCCTATTTTTTTTTCTAACTTTTCTCACCACAATTCACATGCAGCCCGACAAGTATGTGGTGATCAACCAAAATGTCACGTCGCTAAGCATGGGGTTTATCTCTGCCTATGTTAAAAATAAATGTCCATACTATCTTTTAATTTAATATGTATTTGATGAAATGAACGAAAATAGGGTGAGTTGAGACTAAATTGGACGAAAATGACAAGGGAAAAATGGGACAAAACTAATTTTACAATGTAAAATGAGACTAATCAATTAATAAGCAAAAATAAATAAACGATGAACCGTCGTAAAGAAAAAGTAAATAAAAAAGAAATATATAAATACTGTATGAAGTAAAAGTTGAAGTTGAAGGCCAACGAAACTTTGTTATTATTCGAACCCTTTTTCCAATTGGTGTTGGCTCTCTGTATTTCACTGTAAACATGGCTCTCTCAAGCGAGGTCTGCGATCTCTCTCTCTCTCTCTCTCTCTCTCTCTCTCTTCTGTGTATTTGATCTTTCCTTCAACACCGATCCCTGAAATGTTTAAATTCTGAAATCGTCGCTGGTTCGTGTAGGTCGGACTGCGCGTACTGCTTTCCCCCTTTGGTTCCAACGTCCTTGTCCGGACCGCTTGGTAAGTAAACTTCTCTTTTGGGGCTTTTTTCTATCTTAATTAGCTTCTAGGGTTTAGAGTTTATGGTTTTTTCACTGTTTCTGTACTTTGTTTTTGGGCAGCTGCTCTGTGGGGATTGCTTTACCTGTTTACTCAACTTTTAAAGCTCTTGAGAAGAAGGATCAAGAGGAGCAACAAAGAATGCTTCTTTATTGGGCAGGTTTGAAATCGATATCGCCAATTTTATCTTCTTCTAGAATCCAAATACACTGTCTGTCATTCTTTGGTTACTACTATATGTTTGGATATATGCTTTGAGAAAATTAGGCACTCACTAATGAATGGTTGTTTAATGGGTTTTTGATGAATTGGCTGAACCTACGATTTTAGTTATGAATTGTTAATGGGTTTTCGATGAATTGACTGTAGGTATGATTTTAGTTATTCCTTTATGAGATCAATATTGCATATGCAAAGTGTTTCTGGGAAAATGGTTTAGTCTCTTAACTTAAAATAATCCTTTAAAATGAAATTTTAGGGGAAAAAACAGTAGGGATGACCTTACTAGTCGTTATTTGGACGATCTAAAAAGGTACAAAGCAAGTAAATGATATGCTGAAGAACACCGCGCATTCAATGTTCAAATGCCTTTAGATACCTAACTTTGGGAAACTAAAGGTACTAGATTGGCAGGAAAATACAGGACGACTAGAGATGATTTTATTTGCGTATGTATATGTTAAAATGGTCCGATTTCCAGGTCCCTTGTTTAGGTATTAGGGTCTTTTTCCCAGTTGTAGTTGCTGGCGGCTGTCCATTATAGTAGTTCACAGTTTAATCGCATTGCCCAGGGTTTGTTTTATTCACTTTTTTAATGTTGACTTTTTCTTCATACTTGCAGCTTATGGATCTTTCAGTATTGCAGAAGTATTTTCAGATAAAATTCTCTCCTGGTAATGCATTTCTATATACCATGATATTCCATCTGCATATATATGAATAAAAACGTTCGTGTACATCACAAACCATGTGAACCATAACCTTTGAAAGAAGGTTGAAGCCTAACCTTAAGGTTATTTATTTGCTGGAAAGTTTTAAAATAGATCTGTTTCTGCATCGGTAGTCTATTCACATGCATAGAGGTTAGGTCTTACCCTTGTTCAAAGTTTTTGGTGGAGGTATTTTTAGGGATTTTAATTTGACATGAAAAAGGTCCGAATTAGGAAATAATATTTAAGTTGATTTTCACTGCCTTCTATTAATTAGATTTGTGTCATAACTCTTTTGACAGACCTTAATTTGAAATTGAAATGAGATTGCTTACCTCTTGTTTTTCCTTATTATCTCTTCTCTGCTTCCTCCCTTCTCTTCTCCCTCTCCTTCCTCTATTCAATTGTACGGTGGAAGAAAGCACAGTTCTTGTTGCGTTTGTTTTCATATTTCTGGATTTGTAATTGCATTTTACAATATGTTAACTTCTGCTAATTAGCAAGTGGTAGTTTCAAGCTTAAAAAGTTGTTTTACTGCTTCCCCCAATGTGTTATTGTAATCTAATGATGGGTCTTTTCCACGCTTCATCAGGTTTCCGCTCTACTACCATATGAAGTTTGCATTTCTTGTTTGGTTACAACTTCCAGCCTCAAATGTAAGCATCGCTAAATTGCAGTTGATTTGTGGTGCCAGTTTGCATTTCTTGTTTGTTAGTATTGTTGGTGTTAGTTTTGAGTAAACTTCCATTATTTACTTTTCTGATGAAGGTGATGTTTATTTTTTCAGTTAAATACCAGTTTTTTTTTCTCCTTTCCTTCCAAAAAGAAAAAACTATTTTAGACAGCGAAGGCAAAATTCATCGCATATGTTCAGTTATTCTGATCTTATGAAGGTTGACCAGAAATACTACAAAAAGCACACTTAATCTCTTGAATAGCTTGACTAACTCCTTGCTCACACTTTAGCTCTTAAATAGCTTGGCTAACTGCTTGCTGTTTAACAGGGAGCAAGGCATTTGTATATGAACCATCTGCGTCCATTCTTTCGGAGGCATCAAGTCCGACTTGATCTAGCTGTGGAGTTTATCTATTGCCAAATGGTAATTACTCATCTTGGATCTTTGACGTTCTTATGGAAGAATTGTTGTTTAACCATGTTTGATTGCATTTTCCTGAAAACACTGTAGATATGGTAAGATTTATTGTCAAATTGTTTTCGGTATTATGATGCCACTCCATAACTATTGAGATCTCAAGTATACGATGACTTTACTTTTGTCAACTTCTAAGTGCTGAGTGACTAATGCTTGTATGAGTTGCGCATTCTTGAGGTCTGATAGATTCTTAACTCGCAGACTAAATTCATCAGTTCACACCAAGGAGAATTACAGTTTGCAAAGGCACTTTTCGTGAAGATTGTGGCATCAGGTATGAATGGGGTCTGGAGTTTGCCGCTATATCTAAGACTAGATATCAGCGACTCTTCTCAATGATTTTTAAACGAAAAGTACGATTTAGTTAGGTTAGCGTTAAACATCTATATAATCTTATGTGGTAGTTTGTAACCTACATACACTTTCTTTTGGAGCAGTTAGGGGCATTGTCCCTGGGCAAAGACAATCAAATCGCGCAATCGAAGGCCCTGCAAAAGAAAGTCAAGACTCTGAATCAGATAAAGATGAGTAGATAGGGCATTCTTCACAGGGAGCAATCACCAGCTTACATTGCCAGAAACACACTCATAGTTTTCCTTCCTTTTCGTTTTCGGGTCGTAATCTACCGTGTACATAACACACATAATCTCTCTTTGCTAGTTGCTTGTGGAACCCTAGTTCTCGTACAAGAAGTGAGACCTTTGACTATTATTCTTGGCATGACTTGTACTTATTTCTTCACCATGCACCACTGTAGAAGGCCTCTGACCCTCACAAACAAATTGTTCTTCGATTCCGGTTGCCGGCAACCAGAAAACTAATTAGTGTTTTATCATGCTAATGATCATTTGTTTTAGTGGCAATATTCTCTCTAAGTTCAAATCTCATGAACGTCATATTTATTTTTGCGATACAAGCGAGATGTTGTACAAGGGAAATAGAACTTGGGACCTCAGATATAATAGTGAAGATTCTTAACCAACTATTCATTCGTCTCTCAATTCAAAGCCCTTCGTAGATTAAAGTAATTTAGATTTGGAAGAATAATTTAGTTCTTCTCGTCAAATAGAAGGTGGAAATTCTACCATGCTTTAGTTTGTTAGTTTGTAGATAAGAGTAGTTTAAAATATGAAAACAATTTAGTCTTCTCGTGAGATAAAAGATGAAAAATTCAACGACGTTGTCTATTGAATCAGGTAATTTTAAATTAATAAACCAAAATTAATTAACAAATTAAACTAAATATCGTTTTCCCAATGCTCCCAGTCAACCACTGTCCGAAGTTAATACTAGCATAGCAACTTGCCCTCTCTGCTTCTCTCTCTAGACCGGCTGAAGCAAGCAAAGCATAGCTGAGAAGGGAAGGGAAAAGTAAGGTATGGCGGTGGTGGGTCGGAGAGAGAGAGCGCAGTCTGTCTGCAAATCGAGGGTCGGCGTCGCCATAGCCATAGCAATCGGAGTTCTTCTGGGCTGCGTCTTTGCCCTCTGCTTCCCCAACGGCTTCCTTTCCATTTCCAATCCTGCCCCCATGCTCAATCGCCGCTTAGCCAAATCCATCGCCCAGGTTCCTCCTCATCCTTCTCAATTATTTGTTGTTTTTATTTTCTTCATTTTTTCGTATAATTTCTGGGTTTTTATACTTCTCTGTTTGAGTGATTAGTGCTTGAAATTGTGATAATTTTAAAGTAATGGGTGATTAGCGATTGGGATGTCGGAAATTCGATGTAAAATGATGCCCGTTGACTTGAGATTTTGGTGCATTGACTTTTGATTCATACCCAGAAAATGTGATTGATTTGTGTGTGCTCTGTCCCTAACAAATGACAGGGTTTGGTAATACTAAAGCTGGTAATTTGACATGCTGAAAGTTTTTTTCTTTGGTTTAAAATATCGAAATCAGATCATGTGTTAGGCGAATTGAGGAAAATAAGCTTGATTTGAACTTTGATGCATGTTTTCAAACCGCTTTTGTTTCCCATTTTGGCACTTGTTTGAAGCTTTCACATGAGACGGAAATCATTTATGCATACTCATTAACATAATCGCTGGCTGTACATGGAGCTGTTCTGGTGTTACGAGATCAAATAGCTAAGCTCGGAACAGATCATATAATAATTTAGGGTGCAATTTCCAGTTCTTAAACATGTTGATGTTCATATTTTGAATCATTTGTGCACTAGGTTGGTTCTTCCCTGTGCGAATCATCTGAACGGATCAACCTGTTGAAATCGGAGTTTGTGGCTTCTTCTGAGAAAAATTCTGGGTTGAAAAAGCAGGTTAGGGAATTGACTGAAAAGATTCGGTTGGCTGAACAAAGGAAAGATCAGGCAGAGAAACAGGTTCTTGTGTTGAGTGATCAGAAGAAAGCTGGGCCTTTTGGTACAGTCAAAGGCTTACGAACCAACCCAAGTGTTGTTCCTGATGAATCTGTGAATCTGAGATTAGCAAAGATTTTGGAGAAAGTTGCTATTAATAGAGAGCTTATAGTTGCTCTTGCAAACTCAAATGTGAAGGAAATGTTGGATTTATGGTTCACTAACATTAAGAGAGTGGGCATATCCAATTATCTGGTTGTTGCTTTGGACGAAGAAATTGCCAGATACTGCGAATCAAAAGATGTTCCAGTTTATAAGAGAGACCCAGACAAAGTCATTGATTCAGTTGCGAGGACCGGAGGGAACCATGCTGTCTCTGGGTTAAAATTTCGTGTTCTGAGGGAGTTTTTACAGATGGGGTATAGTGTTCTTCTGTCGGATGTCGATATAGTGTACTTGCAAAACCCTTTTGATCATCTATATCGTGATTCGGATGTAGAGTCCATGACTGATGGGCATAACAATATGACTGCGTATGGTTACAATGACGTCTTTGATGAGCCAGGAATGGGTTGGGCTCGATATGCTCATACAATGCGTATGTGGGTTTATAACTCCGGGTTCTTCTTCATTCGACCAACAATTCCTTCAATTGAGCTATTAGATCGTGTGGCCAATCGACTCTCGAAGGAGCAGGCTTGGGACCAGGCAGTGTTCAATGAGGAACTCTTTTTCCCCTCTCATCCCGGGTACGATGGGCTTCATGCTTCCAGGAGAACAATGGATTTCTATCTCTTTATGAATAGCAAGGTCCTCTTCAAGACCGTGAGGAAAGATGCTAAACTGAGCAAGTTGAAGCCGGTAATCGTTCACGTTAATTATCATCCCGATAAGTATCCTAGAATGTTAGCAATCGTGGAATTTTATGTCAACGGAAAGCAGGATGCACTGAAACCTTTCCCTGATGGTTCAGAGTAGTAGAGATCGTTCCCGCTAAGCATACACACACTCTGGACATTTTGATATACTTTGTGTTCAAAGGAATTGTAACGTAAATGTTCAAAAATCATACTCTGTTCGAAACAACATCCAACGAATTGTAGGGCTTAAAGCTATTTTTTGATGTTTGAAATTGTTTTAGGGATTTAAATCCTCTGGTATCATATATATGCATAGTATTCGTGCTGCCATATCGACAGGTAGGAATTTTTCTGGAGCTTTCGACTACGTGAGAAACAAGCAGAGTGGTTACAGACTCGAACTGAGTGATGGAGGATCAGGACTTGAGCTGCCTCTGCTTGGCGTTTTCGGGTCAGTGTCGTTGCTCTTACCTTCCAAAGAGTCACGGGGAAAATATTGCACAACAAAAAGTCACTTCCTTTGTGCGTGAAGGTCCTATTTAAATAGGAGACTTGCACATCTTGGTTGAACTAGAAAGTTCTTGCTCCTCAAGTAATCTTCCTTGATTCTCAGACAATCTTCATTTCTTTATTATTTGCACCAATTACTTCCTTGTCCTTCAAGGAATCTTCATATCAAATCTCTTATTGCCTTTAATCTTTGACTTAACGAAAAAAATGGGATTACGACTTTAATTGCCTAGAGATCTTGTACAATGATTACAAGATCACCTACAAACTTAATTCAATAATAATTATAATTTATCTAGAAACTAAGCCAAATTAATATGACATTTATAATTTGTCGCAAGTTCAATTTTTCCCTTCCTCCAATATTACTTGTGCCAAAATGTATCCATAGTTTAGTAATTCATAGATGCAAGGTAAATTGTATTTAGAATGTTAAACTGTTAAGTCATGCTTAGTCATCAATATAGTGATCAACATGGAAATAATTTACATAACATTAATATACTGAAGAAAAACCTAATACATAACGAGCTTTCTTTGTACATTAATCTACTCACCACTATAAACATGATTTTGAGTATGGGACCTTAAATAGTTTAGGGTCAACATATCTAGTGGGTAGAAACAAGTACATATACTCCCTACATCAACCTATTGAAGAAAAAACTCAGACATAGATATACATGAATACAAATATATATAGAACAAGTATATATGTAGTGCAAGGTAGCAACACTACATACACTCCTTCCATATCTTATAAATGTAACTCCATGGCATGGTTGTTTCCACCACTTCCAATTTTCAATCCCACTTTCTTTAGCCACATATAGGATCCTACCATCCGTTAGAACTTAAAAAGAAATGCTTTAGAGGATGAGATACTTCAGATGTTTTAATCAATAATTTTTTATTTACAGATTAAAATTTAATGGTTAAAAATTCTAGCAACTTATAAAAAGCCACAAATAGGCAGTCAAAGGTAGGCACAATTACAAACTGACCCACAAACATAAGAATCAAACACATTGGCTCCAAATAAAATACACAAAAGCCTTATAGCTAAAAAAAAGTAAAGAAAATCTCCAAATTACATGAAACCCTAACAATATCAATCTCAATAAATTATTATCTATACTAAAGCCCAAACGCAAAGTTACTGTTCACCAATAGTGAACGGACGAAACTACCCCTTTTCCTCTCATGTTTTGTCAACTTTTCCTCGATTTGTACAGTAATAAGCCCATTTTGCCCTCCATCTCGCCAGTATTTAAAATTTATCTCGAGATCTTACTGTTTATAAACAGTAAATTAAGGGGCTGTATTCAATTCAGATTTTAAAAGATTATGTCAGAGTTTTTATAATCCATGGATTCTGCAGACTCCATGGATTGTTTTAATTATATATAGACTTTGACAAATTTTAATGCACTTTATTTTAGTATTTGTATGGATTTTAATAAATCTATGGATTGTTGATTGTTCTAATATCAATAATAGGATTAAAAAAATACATCATTGAAAACCAAAAGAGTTGTCATCTCCAAATTATCTGTTATGTATGTCAAAATATATCATGTGTTGAACCTTCCCACCCACTAAGAACATATATGAATTCCAAATCAAAGTTGCAAGCTGCCAAAACATTTTGAGATTGAATTCCCTTCCCACCTCTTGACACAAGATACAAAGAAGATGAAGAACCAGGTGATTTGGAAGGGGTACTGATAGATCCAATCTTAATTCCACCATTGGTGTTTGACTTATCCGCGCTAAGTCGAGACAAACAATTTGAACTGGTGATAGGCTGATGAAGTGGAACAAGTACATCTGAAGGAGAAGACATGTGGGGTTTGGACTTGGGAGGTTTCTTCGCAGACTCGGATACGACTTGTTCAACCTTCGGCTTAATTCCCAAAAGTCCTAGTTGGCACGAAAGCTGCATTTCTCAATGAGATGGCTCTGAAGAGTGCAAATAGAGTTCCCAAAAATACTAAGCCCACCACGGTATGTATTACTTTGACAAACAAATCTGAAGAACAAAAGAAGATGTTGAAAACGAGCTAGACCAATCAAAGCATTGAGTTCAACCCAATGAAAGTCATCTGGATCAAATTTAACAACTTACAGGTTCCATCTTGGGATAGACTTTTGACCTTCAAATTGTCAATAAACCCATTTTCCCTTCAACAATTCAAGGTAGTTTATTGCGTTAGCCAACACGTAATATAGAGGCAAAACCAATTTTGATGACCCCGAAATCTAAAAAAAAGAACCCAACAATAAAATCTTGGCTTAAACCCTCTAAAAACCCTAGTTTTTGAAATTGGGAAATTGGGTACCTGGAGAACATGGCAATGAAGGCGACGGCGGAGGCGGAGGAGAGAGAAAAGATGCAGAGAACTGCATGCTTGGAAGGGCGGAGGCTATTGGCGGTGAGGGCAGCGGAGAAGGATGGGTTGTGGTACACTGAGAACTTGGAGGGCTTCGGCGGAGGTGAGCCTTTGCCTCTGGAATCCATGGCCGGTGGAATGGTGTTCGTGCTTAGGTGGTGTTCGTCTTCTACAAGGTCAAGAAAAAGTCTGTTCGTCTCCCTTCATCTTCTATTATGAGCGAGCGTCAAAATCTCTTAGTAGGAGAAAAAATTTACGAATGAATTTTCTATTTATACCAAGGATCCTAGAATCCTACACAATCCAACAATTAATGAAATCTTTGAAAGTCAATAAACTTTTCAATACCACTAGATTTCTACGGATATTTTAAAATCTTAATTGAATGCAGCAAAATTTTAAAGAATTTTTTAAAATCCTAATTGAATACCCACAAACTTTTAAAATACAAAAAAATCCTATAGACTTCAAATTGAATACACCCCCTAAGTGACTTACCCTTCTTTTTTTTAATCTGGCTTCTGCTTTTTGTTGATGACTGACACGTGGCTAGGATTTCCTTTTATCTTCTTCTTTTCTCCATTTCTCTCATACATGCCGCTCAAACTCTGCTCTCTTTCTCCAAAACTCGAAAACCACCCATCACTTGCTTCCTCAAAACTCTGCTCTCTTTCTTGCTTGCTCAAAACTTTGCTCCAAAAATCGAAAACCACCCATCTCTTTCTCCAAAACTCTACTCTCTTTCTGATTTGAACAAAATTTAAAACCCACACAAGCTTGGGTTTCCTGGTAAGTTCTTCGTCTGATTTTAATCGGCTGATTTTGTCATTTTCCTCAAATTTATTCAATCGTCTAATTTGTTTCTTTTATAGGTATATTTGTATGTACAGTTATGCCATTAATTCATATAAAATTTTCGTTTTTCTTCATTTTTCAATTTTACTCTTTAATTTTATTTGAACTTTAATTTTTACTAATTACCCGCTATTAATTCGTTGTTGATTGCTGTTTCTTTTCTCAAGAAGTAGCAGACCTTCGTTGATAGTCTACAAGGTTGTCATCTTCTTTATTTTTCATCTTCCAATTCTGTCCATGATTCATTTAATTGTTTTTTCAAAATCATAAAAATTGGAAGTTTAGAATTATGCATAAATTCGTTTAATCTCTTGATCACATATGATAACCTTTGAAGCAAAATTAGTCGTTGTTCATATTGGTCCACCTTTAACTCATTTTTTTAAATGCAAAATTGATAACTCTTCTCTTTACATACTGTGTTTTTTGTGTGCAAAAATTGAAACGAATTTATTTTTCTCCCGAGTCCAGAAATATTGTAAAGTTTAGTGGTGCAGTACTGTAGGTTCTTTACTTTACTCTTCAAGCTCTTTTTCCTTTTGTGGGTTTTCAATTTTTTGATAACTTGGCGAATTCTATATAAATTATTATTTTTATTAATTACCGGTGCTTCTTCATATGTTACAAATGCAATTTCATGTTGAGTTTGCTTGATAATGGTGTTTATGTTCTGGGTTTTAACAATGTTACAAACAGTTGCCAAATCTGAATAATGTTTCAAAGTATTTGAGTTTTTTTGTTAATAAGAATTGAATTACAAATTATAACTTACATGTGAAAATAATGTTATCTTACTATGAAGAAAATAATCTTATAATCTTTCACATACAAATGAACATGGATTCATTTTTATTTTAGTTCTCATCGTTGTTGTCTTCTTTTATCCCCACAAGTGGTGCACGCGTTGATTTGAATCAGAGGGAATTTAGATGAAGTGTTCAATTTGGACTGAGATTAGTAATGAGTTGAACCAATAATATGAGAGTTTTTTTTTTTGCACATGAGTAATATTGACATAAGACATAAAGAACATGATTTATTTGTGGTTGAGCTATTCTATAATTGCCACATTCTGGACCCTCCGCCGGAGCACGATATTGTCCGCTTTGGGCCACACTCTCACGGTTTTGTTTCTAGGAACTCACAAGCAACTTCCCAGTGGGTCACCCATCGTGGGATTGCTCCAGCCCAAACTCGCTTAACTTCGGAGTTCCGATGAACTCCGAAGCCAGTGAACTCCCAAAAGGCCTCGTGCTAAATAGAGGTGGGCATGTACATATAAGGCACATCACCCCCTCTCCGTTGGTCGATGTGGGATATCACAATTTACCCCACTTAAGGGGAACTTGGCGTCCTCCCCGGCACATTCGTACAAAACGGCAGAGTGGCTCTAACTGCATATGCTATGCATCCAGGCAGTACTAGGATGTACCACACCATCAGATGGAATCCGAAGCCGTCATTTAGGTGTGGTACATCTTAGTACTGCCCGGATGCATAGCATATGCAGTTAGAGCCACTCTGTCGTTTTGTACGAATGTGCTGGGGAGGATGCCGGGTTCCCCTTAAGTGGGGTGGATTGTGATATCCCACATCGACCAACGGAGAGGGGGTGATGTGCCTTATATGTACATGCCCACCTCCATTTAGCACGAGGCCTTTTGGGAGTTCACTGGCTTCCGAGTTCATCGGAACTCCGAAGTTAAGCGAGTTTGGGCTGGAGCAATCCCACGATGGGTGACCCACTGGAAAGTTCCTCGTGAGTTCCCAGAAACAAAACCGTGAGGGCGCGGCTCAAAGCGGACAATATCGTGCTACGGCGGAGTCGGTCTGGGATGTGACAAACGTTCTAGAAGAATAACTCGAATTATCGTGGACGTCCACACTATGTCTCATCTTGATCCCCATATTCTAGATTCCAGAGTGTAGCTCCAGACGCTTTCTCTGATCTACCTATAGTGACGAGATCACATATATCAGTTGAAAATATGCCTGCAAGGATAGATGTACCTAACGGACATCGAGTTAACATCCCCGATAGGTGTGTCACCCCTAAATGACGGTTGGCAGCCCCTGTTGGACGACCTGGTATGCCGACGGCTAGCCAATCAATCTGTTCTCGGCCTGGTACGCCGACGGATAGCCAATCAAAGTGGAGAAATATGGCACAAAATGAATCCCTTCCTTGTTCGCTATCTCAACCATTCCAACTCATAAAATTAATCCGGATTATCCCGAGACTTGAAGTTCTTAGTCCATTATGCATACATGAATGAGTTATGGAATTGGAATGAGATTATCATTGATGATATTCACGTACATGGTAGCTACCCAAAATAGTGAAAAACAACGATATCGAACTGCATTCTGTTGATGAATGTCGACGTACAACCGATTGGTCAAACTGGAAACAAGCAATCCAAGTCGAACTTGATTCACTTGCACATGTGAACCTGTTGGCTACAAGTGGGTTTTCGTAAGAAAGCATAATGAGAAGAATGAAATAGTGTGATACAAAGTACGCCTTGATGCGCAAGGTTTCTCTCTACGCCTTGTGATTAATTACAAGGATACTTATTCCCCCGTATTGGACGTCATAACGTTTCTCTACCTTTTCAATTTGGTAATTTCCAAAAAAAACTGAATATGCAACTTATGGACGTGGTTGTAACGTATCTATAGGGATTATGATACGAAAAAATGTACACGAAAGTTTCTGAAGGACTTTCATAGACTGATTCAAATAGTTCTAGACCACAGAACACCCTTTCTATTAAATTGAGGCGTTCACCTTACGGATTGGAACAATCCGGGCGGATGTGGTATACCTGTTTAAGTGAATATTTGATCAATTAGGGATATATGAATAAACTATGCCCCTGCGTGTACAAAACTGAATTTGCTAGAGTTGCAGTCTATGTCGATGACATAAATCTCACTTAGGCTTGGAAGAGCTTGAGAAAATTGCCTCGCACCTGAAGTCGGAATTTGAGATGAAAGATATTGGGAAAACTAGTTTATGTCTTGACCCGAAGTTTTGAGCAAAGTTTAGATGGTATTCTAGTCCACCAATCGAAGTACACCTAGAAGGTGTTGCCTATGAGTACACCCATGACCGTTGATACTTTAGATGCAAATGAGATCCTTGAAAAGGTGGTGGAACCTGAAGTTCCATATCTAAGTTCAATTAGCGCTTTACTGTACTTAGCTCATTGCATTAGGGATGACATCTTTTTCGTTGTTGATCTTTTGGTAAGATACAACATTGCGCCTACACGCTACCACCAAATATGTGTTAAAGACGTTTTTCCGTTACTACGGATTTGGGCTTATTCTATCCCTACGTATCTCATAATTAACCACAACCCCTTGGTTATTGGAATGATGCCTACCTTGTATGATACGCTGACACAGACTATCCGTCTGTTCTGCACAAGACATGTTTTCAAACGGATTATGTCTTTATCGTTAGCAACACCGCAATATCTTGGAGGTCAACCAAATAGACGTTAGTTGCGACGTCTTCGAGCTCATCGCCATACACGAAGCCACCCGTGTACATGGGAGCATATTCGAAACACCTGTAATTCTTCATTCTTCGTTGAGTTCCAACGACGATCTATAAAGACAACGTCACATGTATCAACCAGACCATAACATGATACATCCAAGAAGTCAACACCAAGCATAGTGCGTCTACATCACATCAACATGAGAATCAAGAGATTGAAGTCAAGCAGATCTGACCGAAGACAATTTTTCCGACCTCTTCACGAAGTCATTGCCGAATAAGCTTATTCGAGGATTTGGTATGTGCAAATTTTCTTATTTGCAATGCTTGTAGTTCTCAGGGGGAGTTTCGTCGAACTCAGGGGGAGTATCTTGAAGTATACTCACTTGACCTTAATGTACTTTTTTTCCTTACGATCAGGACCATTTTTCCCATTGAGTTTTTGTTACCTGACTAGGTTTTAACGAGACACCCATCCTAGGTTGGTCATACCCTTGTGTGATTTGTTACTACTTGCGTCTTGAAAATGTTAAGTATTGACATTGCATTAACTCACTTTTCTCTTTAGACGATGGGTTTTGTCCCGTCTTGGGTTTTACCATAGCCAGGTTTTGTGAGAATTTTTACTTTTTTTTATATGTAAGTTCCGTACTTGAGACTAGCATGTTCTCTATTGTGCCTACGAGACGACTTCATCAACTATCTCTACGTCATCTTCAAAATTTGACGCGATATTTACTTGAGTATTTGCACACTAAAGGGGGAGTGATGTGGATAATATTAAACATGTGTTAAATGTGATTGCGTAAATCCTAGGTAGATATGGATTGAGATATTTTAGATATCCTAAAGATTACATTCCTATTACAACTGTACTTGTTTCACTATAAATAAAGGCACTTGGCATGAGGAATATACACCACAATTCCTCAAGCCCTTTGCTCTTTCTCTCTACTTTTCTCTTTTCCGCACCCTCTAATAAAACAGGCCACAACATCATATAAGTTGTTTATTAATTATCTAGAATGTATTTGAAACCATTTTGATTACTAAAATGTCCTTGTTCTTATCTATTTTATTGAGTTGAAGTGAATGATCATTTTTTTTACCAAAGCGTTCAGTATACCAAAGCTTTTAACCAAAGACTAATCTGAACCAGGAGCCGCCGAAGCTATGAGAAATTTCATCTTATCCCTTACCAACATCAAGCAGATTAGTTTCCATTGCATTTCGAACTTAGTTGAAGTGAATGATCAAAAAATTAATTTATCACCCAAAAATCCGATTCCTCCAAAATCAGTAGTTTAATTCCTAATATTATCCAGACAATTTTTCTTTTTATTACAAGGAAAGGGTTTGAACCCGAGACACATCGGAATATAAAGAAGAAGACCCTAACCACCAGGACAATCTACCATTTGCTGAATTTCTTCAACCAGATGCCATTATAGCCATTCAGACTGGGTTGAGTAATATTCGGGTTCAGTCGGCATGAGGCTCGTTGCATAATCGGTAATTTCAGACACTTGCGAGCCTTTTTTCCCACCCTCTCTCCACACCACTGTTTCAACTAGTCTCTTAGAGCATTTTCACATATTTTGTGGATTTCGATCTAGGAGTGGACTTGTGGCAAATACTATCCACTTAGTAAAATGTCTTGCGTTTTCTTTGTCACATTGCACTATAATGAATAGTAATTGTCATTGCAATCGCTATTCACAAATTATTCAACATTCTTTTTATTTATTTGCTTGTTAAGGACTTTTAATTATCTCTCGATGTTTATACCAGAGATTGCTAAGATGGGGTTTGTTATAAACTGGTTATAGACAAAACACTCCACTCTTACGCATTCATGAGAAAAGTAAAGACAAAAAGTAAAGCCAGAATATGAAGACAGAAAGTAAATATAGAAGATAAAGACTGATAAGTAAAGACAGAAGGTAAAAACAGAAGGTAAAGACTGATATTGAAAGACTTTATATAGATAAAGGTACAACGATCCTACTTATAAGGATCAGGTGTAATTGGTAAGACTCCCATCGGATTGGATATAGATCCATCGGGATGGTCCTGATGCTGCTTCCTTGTAAAGAAAAATAATCAAAGACACGCTAGCCTAAGATTGGTAAATCAATGCCACCAAATGGAAGGGATTTGATTGCAGAGCTAATTCACTATTCCTTAAAGATCTTAGGAGATATGATCCTAGAATTCTAATCTTTTACTCTCCTTTATTTGTTGGAGATCATATGTTAAACTCACTTTTATTCTATCTTCTCCTTTTTCTTCTATCTTGGACCCTGTCTTTGGACTCCTTTCTTCTGTTTTTGTTTAGTTTTGGAGCTCTCTTGACACACCCCACCCTCGATACCCACGTGGATACCGAGTGCGAGCGTGCTGGCCGACACTCGTAAGTGACGAAGCCATTAAATGCATGACAACACTTTGTGAAAACGAAATTAAATTGTATTAAGGTTGCAAAATCCAATGTCAATATGCATATGGTTCAGAGCGTACTTTTTCGAAACAGCGGAAACAAATAATAAACTGAGTTCCTAGAATCTCTATCCATAACAGGGATGGATATTATTATAGAAACTGAAAGAAAAGGTAGATCCCTACATGGTCGGGATGGATGATCAGAGCTGCCACGCAAAAGTCTCGACCTCGTCGGATGCACTATCACTATGTCCTGAAGGGGGCGCAAAAACAAAAGTGTGAGTGGACAAAAATAAAAGTTTTCACAAACCTTTCTCTTTTCAACATACTAACCCCCTGTTTGAAATCCAGTAAAGCCGTAAAAATATACTATCGTAGTATAGTTCAAAAGATACTTTAAAAATATACTGAAACATATCAAAAGGTATAATATCCATAAATCTCAATTCATAATTCCGATAATATATATAAGGGAAAAACCAACACAGGGTAAATGCGCGATCACCCATGTACGGGTTGAGGAACAGCCTCTCAATCACCGTACAAGCTCAATACGTTATCCAATAATTTGTACTCCTAGTACCACACACATGTAAGTCCTGGCGCCGCAGCGCGTCACACCCGAGTCCTTACGTAGTGGGGCCTTTTCCCCATAAACAACAACAAACGTAAGACAAGCTTGCACTAAGGTATTTACCGGACAATACCCCTGGAGTACAGTGCGTGTGACCCAAACATGTGAGAACTGTCCTACGGCCGTGAGAACGGTACTTAAACGTAGTGAAAGCATACCAAGTGTGTTTGAAAACATACATACATACTTATGTGTATAGATATAGGAGCCAAAATCCCTTTCATAATTCCCAAATATCAAGTATTGCATAAATAAATATTTCCCTCAAAACCATATAATAAAATATCATTTAGTATTTATGCAAAAGTGATATCGAAGTATAACCCAATCCATATCATATAATCATACTTGATAAATAATCCCAAATCACCAATTAAATCCATTTCAAAATGTATAATAACCATAAATAGAACAAATATGGTTGAATAAATAAATATCAACAAGTATATATATATTTATTAATATATATATATAAATAAACACGCCTCAAAGCCATTTAAAACCATATATAAATCAAAATCATATTTAATTTCAATCACAAAAACCATTGAATAAAACAAATGTCCACTCACAGGAATTCGGGAGCGAAATCTCCCCCGGTGTTGCCCTCCTCGGTGTGCGGAGTCGAAGAATTACCTATTTAATATTAGGGAACAAATTAGAACTTCCCTAAAATAAATTAAAAATAGGCCTTAAAGAAAAATCCCCCAAAAATATTAATATTTTAGCGAAAACGGGCTCGAAAAATGATTTACGGGCCCCGAATACCCCACCGCCGCCGGCGCCGTCGTGCGCCGCCGCACGCGCCGCCACGCGCCTGGGAATGGTCTCACGCGCCGGCACACGCCGGGAAACGCCCGGACGCGCCGTCACGCTCCGGAAACTGGTTCCATGCGCCGACCACGAGCCGGCACGTGTCGCCACGCGCCGGCATGTGTCGTCACGTGTCACCCACGCGCCCCATGCGCCTGCACGCGCCGTCCCACGCGCAGCTGACGTCAGCCACGCGCCTGCTGACGTCAGCGCCGTTAAAGTTAACGGAATATATCTTTTTGGACGGAATATGCTGATGCCGTTAGGAATATTCCGTTACCGTTAATGGAATATTCCGTCGTCCCCTTCCTCGCGCCGGTCGCCGGAGCCGCCGCCGGCGCCGCCGTCTGGTTCGCCGGAATCTAGAAATTTAATACCGATTATGTCCCAAAACTTCAAAAATTCATAACTTCTTCGTTCTTTGGCCAAATTTAACGTGCCACATATCAAATTGAAGGTATTGAGGAGTAGAATATTTTCATACCAATTTGAGGCCGGAAAAGTGGCCGGAGATGGCCTGAAATTGGCCTGAAAGCTTCGGGAAACCCTAATTCCGTTCTCCCTCAAAACTGCACCAAATTGGATGTTCTTTATATCGATTTGAACCTACTCAATCCAATAAAACCAATGGTAATGGTCTCGAGGCTTACCTTGGTCTGTATTGTACAGAAAATCGATGAACAATTTGCCTATTCCGTTCCGACGTCGGTTTGAACGATCGGGTTTGAGTTTGAAGATTCTGAAATCACAGCCTCGTCCAGAATGACGAGACGATCGTGATGGTATGGATTTTGGGCAATGGCTTGACGGTTTTGTGATTCGTCCAAGGGTTAGGGTTCTTCGGTTTGTTTTTGGCCAACAGAGAAAATGGGAGAGAAAGAGAGAGAGAGAGGGAAAAGTGACGTGCATAATGTTGGGGGAGGGTTGGCTGCTGTGCAGTCAGCCAAAAACCCTAATTCCCACACACGGAGTGGAAAATTACCAAAATGCCCCTACACTTTAAAGCTTCGTAAAACGTTCGTTTTAACTCCGAATTGAGTTCCGCTTGCGTCCACACGTTCGTATCGACGAGTACATCAAGAATATGTAATGAAATAAATTTTTACAAGTCGTCACGAAAAATCAACAAAAGTCAACTTTGACCACTAAGGGTATTTTGGTAATTTCACATAAATTTTGGGACGGGTTGTAACATCTCTGGTGTTGATTACTTATCGATCGAAATAGGCTTACACATTTTGCAGTTCTCTGGTGCATGCAATTTTCTATTTTGCTGTGTCCAGAACATTTTTTCCACTGCTAAAAAGTCAAACTAAAGAACCATATAATTTGTATGAAATACAGACGTCGAACGAAAAAAAAAACTGACTAGAGTACATTAGCAACTAAACACATAAGTAATGAAATACAAACAGAAAAAAAAAATTGATGGGAATGCAATGGACGACTGAAACTAAGATAAAAGAAAGAAGCAACAAAGAAAAGAAGATAACATGTAGATGTAGAAGTAGAACGAATGAAGAAGAAAGATAACGATGATCAAACAGGGAGAATGATATAACATCATATTCAGTCCACAACAGCCAGATCCTGATACTCTTGGCCGGCGATGGCTGCTTCCATGGCATCCTCCGTGACGAGAACCCCATCGCGGTCCAAGAATGTTTTGAACACATTGTAGCTGAAGCCACTCAACAACTTCCCCCCTTGTTTTGTTGATGGCATAAACGTTGTTGGATTCCTCAGATCCCAGAATAGAACCTCTGGCACCACATCCCCGTAGCCTTGGTCCTCAAATTTTC
This sequence comes from Gillenia trifoliata, assembly GCA_018257905.1. Taxonomy (NCBI): domain Eukaryota; kingdom Viridiplantae; phylum Streptophyta; class Magnoliopsida; order Rosales; family Rosaceae; genus Gillenia; species Gillenia trifoliata. The sequence continues at coordinate 21,241,320 of CM031080.1, forward strand.
TCCGTATTTCATGCATACTACGCCTCGGGTAAAAAGTATCAAGCAACACGTCGTCTTCACTAGCGAACACAAACACCCTCTTGATCATTTGCTCCGGCTTTAAATTCCCCTTCACAGCCACATCTAGAATCAAATCAAACACTTCCATGATACTAACACGATAACAGTCCAAACTCCTCACAAACTCGCACTTGGACTTGAGATCATCCCCTTGTATAGAATGCAATTTAGGCGTATAAAGTTCAGTGTAAGAGATGAACTTTCCCTTCCATGGCTCTTCATTCAGTTGAGATGTCAACAAAGCCAACGCCACTCCCGCATCCCTGCAGGCGGGCTCATTGTTCATCTTCATCTTTCCCTTCAAGTCACACACAACCAGGGAGCTTTTCAACTTTCCCTGCTTCAAGTAGATGTCGTCCACCATTGCATTCCACTGAAGCTCAGCCGCTTCCTCAACATCCTCATCGTTGGCATAGCACACGATCTCATTTGGAAGCAGAGCATCTGGTGCCAGCACCTTAATCTTGCCGGCTTTCACATCCTCCAAATATGTCTTAACAGCGCAGGGCTCTGGCTTGAACCCCACCGCCACTGGATTATAACCCCACCGGTTGGAACCGGTAAGATCATCCACCGTTGGCTCCTCCAAAACCCTCATCAAGGGCACCAAAACCTCCTTCCTCAGCCGCTGTCGGACTTTGTATGCGTAATCAGCCTCAGCCTCCGCATCCAATTGCAATCGATCAACATCTCCTCCACGCGGGAAAACCTTTTTGGCAATGCTCTCGCACAACAAAGTGGCCCGATCGTAAGAGGAGTCGACGTAAGGGCACCACTTGGCCGCCGAGGTTATCTCCAAGCATTTATTCTGAGACTCATCATTTATATGGAAATTGTTCAAGTTTTGAATATCAGAGTTGAGGCAGTGTGCGTAAAGGTCCGAGATGGCCTCGTGCAAGAGGCGAAAATTGGTGTCAATGCGGTACCTCTCAAGAGTCTTTTTGGCCATAGCGAGGGAATCGCTGCTGTTAATAACAAAATCGAAATCGTCGCCTCTACTAATCTCTAACTTTAAATCCTCCCTCGTCCTTCTCCTCCTTCTGCTGCCGCTGACGACGTCCTCTTGTTCTTGGCCTTCCAGAGCCCGGTACAGAAGCTCGAGAAGGTCCGGGAAAGAAGCGAAGGAAGAGGCGATGTGGAGGAGGTTGCAGGCAAGGGTGTTGGGGTGGTTCTGGTAGAGCCAATAGGCCGCCGTGTAGAAGCCTTCCCTGTCGTCCTTTCCGGTACCCTTACGATCGTCTAGTAGATTGCAAATGAGCTTGAGGGTGGTGAGGGGGTTGTTCGACCAGGCCAAGGGCAGCAGTTTCTTCAGATAGTTATGGGAATAATAAGACCACGACGACGACGACGACGAAGACATCGTTGTCTCGGTCTTAGAAGAAGAATTTGTGTTTGTGTCTGGTTTGACGAGGAAAAAGAGATCGAGGCAGGGGTTGCCGTAGGAGGGGGAGGAGGGGGAGACTTTTGCAATTTCAGTGGCAGCCGTTGTTGTGAGTGTTAGAGGACCAACGAGAGTAGTTGTTCTTCTGAATGGTAGTTGCGGAGGGGAAGATGATCTGCGTTTGCATGCTTTGAGAACAGAGGAGCTATGGTGCACTTGCACTGGTACTGGTACTGATACTGCTGTCTTCATCTCTAACTGATCGGAATCAAATCAGTTACTCTCTTCTTACTGATCAGAATCTGATCGTACATGGATGGATGATATTTTCTGGTTCCAAAGTCCAAACAAATGAATTTAATACGAAAGCTGTGCTTGGGCTCCAAGGAGTTTCCTTCTAGGGCTTCCAGCTTTAGAATCCAACGTGATCGAAGAGCATGAAAAGAAAGGCAATGCTTATTTATTTTTTCGAGAAATTTGGTTGGGACCATATCAAACTCATTTAATTTAAGATTATACTTTAGTACTACCTAGTGAGTACTCTATATACTCACTTTAATAATTTAGTCCAATGATATTTTAACACATGTTTTATTATTTTAAAAAATAAAACATATGCTCTTTAATTCTTTTTTTGCTTTTAAAAATAAAGAACATATGTCATTTTTTTTATTGTGCCAAATTAAACAATTAAAGGCTTTCTTTTTTTGGACAAATAAAAATCAATCGGCTTCAATTTGGACATATAATGAAAAGGCCGTTGTCCTTGAATTTTATGCAGTGCCTCGGCATAAAGTAAAGAAAGAAAGAAAATCAGGAAAATATTTGAGATTTAAAAGGTGTCCAAATCATTGAATTTGGGTCATCTATTTTCTCAGACTATTTAATGATTTAGATCATGGAAGTTTGATTCGAAAAATAGAAAAATAGATAAAGGGTGGTGCTATTCGTATACCCTTTTTTACTTTTCTCATACTCTTATTAATTTATAACTTTAGATTTTTTTCAATTCATTTGATCTAACACTTGAAAATAAAATAAAAAATGTGTGAGAAGTAAAAAATAGAGTGTGAATAGCACAACTCTAAATAAATTAAACTCTAATGCGACAAAATGACATTTCTCCGAAAAAAAATGTCAAAGCGAGGAGAAGAATTTAGGCATGACTTATTGATGTGTAAAATACTTCTCACAAAAATATAATATATCATGTACCTTAAATTTATTCTTAAAGGAATTGTCCTAATCATGCAACTCTACCACAATTTCTGGAGAGAGAGATTATTAGGGTAGATGAATAAATTGTAGAACAGTACATTCGACTTGGGCACCAAGGAGTTTCCTTTTTCGGGCTCCTTCCAACAAGGATAGGTCTAGGTCATTCACATGGATATCATAAATGTTGTCAGAAAAGAAAGACTCAAATTGAGAGACGTGATGTCTTTCACATGGATATCAAACTAATAAGACCATTTGAAATTTGAGTTCATCTAGATCTGGTAAACGAGTCGTGTTTGTCTTATTTGTGTCATACCAATTATAGTAACGAAGTTGTGTGGTATTAAATCCATCATTTTATCCTTTCGCGGTCGCTGTATAAATTTTTATCCTGATAAGCTGCACAAAAATTACATTAACTGACCAGGAAAAAACAATGGTTTTACTGTTTTATCATATATAATAATAAGTTTATTAGGAATTAGTTTTGCAGAGTGCTAGCATTAGTTGCTAGGTCAACAGCTCTTTCAATCGCTCTCTCATTTTAGTGACACATGTCCTCTTTTCGCTTTGAAAAATCATCAAAAATCAAGACCTAAATACAAATATGTCATTGATGCCATTTAATTGCCAACCCCCACTGCCCCTTCTTTGTTTTGGACTAATAAGAAGATTTGTATATTTGCTTAAAGAACCGATGCGACTACTTCTTAAATTTTGCACCCCTAAAAAGAATTATTGTGTAAACTAAAAGTAGGATTAGATGTGGACTAGACCATGTACTAATGTATTTCTTATAAAACAAGTAAATCCTATAAGGGTTAGTCAAAATGATCATTGAAATTGGCCAAACTTCTCAATTTGTTACTAATAACAAAAATAGGTAAATGTGGTTCTTGAATTTGAATGTTATACATCAATGTGGCCCTTTCGTTAATATGTCGTTAAATTTTTCTTTAATGTGCTGATGTGACACATAAGTAGTTTCACCAATCCAATCATACGATGTCATTTTACACGATCAACCATTTTCTAATATTTTCTAAAATTTTTTAAAACTCGCCGAAAACTGGGAAAATTTTCTAAAATTCCTCACTTCTTCAATTCTCAACCATTTTACACGATCCACATACCAAAATAAAACTAGAGATGAGTAGAATGAGATTGTACCTATTTTGGGTTTGAAAAGTGGTTGGAAATGGGCCAGAAAGTCACGGTCTACAACCCGAGGTCCGATCTCCTCCAAAACTTAGCCAAATAGCACGAATTTAGTATGAAAAATCATCTACTCAACGAAAAGAAGCTAATGGTGGTGGTTAGGAACCTCACCATGGTCGGGATTTTCGAGAAACTCGCCAGAAATGTCTGGTTCTTCCGTGTCTGATTCCGGTCAAACGGTAAGGAGTTTGGAAAATCGGCTTGCACTGTTGGCCTCAGTGAGTTACAATGAATAAGATGGTGGTGATGGTTTGGCTCGGTTTGATAGATTTTGTGTGGCCACTGCATTAGGCACTTTCTTATGGGGGGAAGAATATTTCCAAAAATAGCTAGGGAAAATAAAGAAAGAAGGTATTTTTCCTAAAATAGTTGGGTCACTGGATACCCGCACCACCATATTTCCATAAGAGGAAATAATATTTAAACTATGTAACGTTTTCGTTACACGTCGGATTTTCGTCCAGTTCGCGCTCACGCGCTCGTGCTGACGGGTACTACAAGAATACGGTGAAAGAGAATTCAAAATTTAAAAAGAACTCAAACGTCCACGTAGGACTTCCATGTAGCCCAACCAAGGGCATTTTCTTCACTTTACAACTTCGGAGAAATAAAGTACAATAAACTTAGAGACAGGTCGTCACAGGCTAGATACGGTAGCTATGACCCAACGACTTATCAGTGAGTGGACATGTTTATTTTAAATTATATTATAGTATGTGTTCTTGAAATGTGTTTCATGAAATATTATATATCCTGTTTTTAGGAAATTAGAAATGATTTTATCAAATATCCTTACTTCATTTTTATATGAGTTTTAGAAATTAATATTGGCATGATTATACATTTATTACTGTTACTTATCACGTATGCTTGCACGATGTTAGTACTGTTCAGACCAGGACTAGTTTCAAGTATATGTTATCATTGCACTAACACACTCACTTTGGATCCATCGTAGGTGCCAGTCTGTTCTAGTTGTCTTGGCATTTAGAACTCGTTGTGACGTGCTTAGCGCCAACTTCACGTGCATGTAGCACTAGAGCGTAATTAGAACACCCAGCCTGTTCATGTGGCTACTTTCTATATGAACTCGTGTGCTTGTATTTATCAGATAAGTGGATTCGTTTTACTCGTGTGCTTCCATCCATTTTTGCAGACAAAAAAAAAACTAACTATTTTTGCAAAAATAAACTGATTTTGCAAAAAAGACTAAACTATTTATGTAAAAATAAACTACTTCCGCAGTAAAGACTAAACTATTTATGCAAAAATAAATTGTATAAGAAAGATCAAACTATTTCTGTAATAAAGACTAAATTGTTTCTGCAAAAGTAAACTAGTTTTGCAAAATGTAAATGTTAGAGCATCTCCAACAATAGATGTTATTTTAGCTATGAAATATAGCTAAAAGTAAAATATAGCTAGTCAAGTTTTTACTTTTGCTCCAGCAGAGATAGCTATTTTGACATTAAATTTAAATTTAAAACATAAAAAAACTGAAAAAGATAAATTTCCTTAATTTTCTAACAATTTAACGGCTACCTAGCTACCTCCTGTTTATATAAATAAGATGATCGACTTCTTCATTTCCAATAATCTCTTCTTTGAACTTGATTTATCTACAGATTATTTCATTTTCTAACAATCTATGAGTCAATATTTACGTGCTATGAGGATGAATGGAGAATCCTCTGATGACGATGAATACGAAGAAGCTGTACTTGCTTGTGTAGTAGTACAATTAGAAGAAGAGGACAGACCACGGCGGCGTGGTTCCATTAAAGGTATTCCTTTAGATTTCTATGTTATACGTTTATGTGTTATACAAAAAGAAGTCTCCATGGTTGCTTTTGCGTTAAAGTCCAATAAGAAGGAAGGCAAAAATCCTGGCAGTAGATGAATCTGTGTAATGAATAATCCAAAGGGATTTGCTGGAAGTATTATATTTATACATGCATGCCATGTGTTTGAGAAAATGCTTGCACATAATTCAATATATAAATTTTACTCTAAATGATATTGAATGCAAGTCTATAGTATATACCAGGTAATGTGTTTGATTATCTCTTCTCTTTGCCCCAAAGTCGTATGGCACATGATGTTAATTAATGATATTATGTAAAACAAGCAGAACAACACTCTCACTCAAAATTCCTTCTTTTTTTTTTGCTTGACAACTCAAAATTATGTTAATATCATAGTTATATATTAATTTAGGAAATATTTTTGTCATCATAGTTTAACATTCATCAAATTTGATTTTTTATTGAAGGTCACAACATCACCCCTCGCAATAGAATTGAAGGGCATAGAAGACTTTATAATGACTATTTTGCTAAAGATTTTGTATTCAAAGAACCAATTTTTCGACGAAGGTTCCGTATGAAACGACCACTCTTTCTTCGAATTCATTCTGCAGTTGAATCCCATGATCCCTACTTTGTTCAAAGAAGGAATGCTGCTGGAGTTCTCGGTTTGTCATCCCTCCAAAAGGTGACAGCGGCATTAAGAATGCTTGCTTGTGGCGTGGCGGCATATCAAGTTGATGAATACTTACGGATCGGTGAAACTACGGCTATTGAAAGTCTTAAAAGATTTGTCAAGGCGGTTGTTGAAGTTTTTGGTGATGAGTACTTGAGATCACCAAACACCAATGATCTTGCCAGATTGCTAGCAAAAGGCAAAGAACGTGGCTTTCTTGGAATGCTTGGGAGCATTGATTGTATGCACTGGAAGTGGAAGAATTGCCCTACTGCATGGCATGGTATGTATTCTGGTCATGTCCATGAACCAACCATTATTTTGGAGGCGGTGGCTTCATATGATCTTTGGATATGGCATGCGTTTTTTGGGTTACCAGGATCTCACAATGATATTAATGTGTTAGAGCGATCTTCTATATTTGCTGAACTTGCTGAAGGGCGTGCTCCTCCAGTCAACTATTCAATTAATAACCATGACTATACAATGGGATATTATCTTGCTGATGGCATATATCCACCATGGGCAACATTTGTGAAAACAATTCCAGCTCCACAAGGAAATAAAAAGAAACATTTTGCCGAGCTTCAAGAGGGTTATAGAAAAGATGTTGAGCGAGCATTTGGGGTTCTACAAGCACGTTTCGCGATAGTACGAGGGCCGGCACGCTTTTGGATTGAAGAGGATTTAAAAAATATTATGATGGCATGCATAATAATGCATAATATGATCATTGAGGATGAACGAAATGACAATCGAAACTTGGATAGTCTATCTAAAGACTATGATAATGCATCTAAAGGTCCAGCTATTGCAATAGTGTCACGTGAACATACACAAACAATGTCAGAATTCATTCAAAATCATCGGCGTATTAGAGATAGACAAACTCATTGTGATATTCAATCGGATCTTATCGAGCACTTGTGGCAACTGCATGGAAACTAGGAACTGTAATAACCAATTTTTCACCATCTTCTTCAGTTTGAAATTTGTCAGTTTACTTTTCCAGCAATTTGGTTTTTTTATTATGAATTATAGTTTTGTAGTACTTGTTTTGGTTATGTACTCTCGTTGTTTGTCACAAACTATAAGCTAAGATTACCCCATATATATATAGCAAGCAATTAACACTTATCCTCTGTTTCACCCAGCCACTTTTGATTTGATTCACCTTTCCACAATTATTAAGGTGAATGAAAACTACCAGCAACCAAACCAAGTACTATCATTAACTTCTAACAAAAACATATGCAGATTGTCAAAAAAAAAAAAACAGTACCAACCAAGTTCAAACCCATCAGTTGTGCAAATTATAATCTTTCACTTGTACCAGTTCTTCTTGCCATAATTTCCATTTGACGATCTCTGATGTAAGCTGCTTGTATTTCTGGTAGGCCAGTAACATCATACATCATTATTTTATCATCTTCTCTTTGTTGTTTTGCTTCCTCCTTTTGTTGCTTCAGTGCAATTAACTTTTCTTCTTGAGAGAAACTCAACTGAAACCTCTCTTCTTTCTTGCGTTCAGCTTCCATTCTCAATTGCTTCAACTCTTCTAATTCCAAGATCACATTGCTTTTAGTTTTTTCATTCTTTATCAAGTCTTTTGCTGATTTTCTGCCGATTGGCCTCTCCATGCATGAAGGTTCAGAGGTTTCACCGTTGTCCTCTTCTAAATTTATTGGAGAGGAACCATTTTGAAAAGAAACTGCAGTTTTTCTTTTTTTAGTTTTTCTCGGTTTGGCAGTTGCAGCTTTCTTAGTATAGAAAGATATCCATTTCTGGTTGTACTTCAACACGTTCCAACAATGTTCATGGACAAATGCTCCCATTTCTCCAAGGTCCTTGAACATTTGTTTGGCTCGTTGGATCTGGAAGAATAAAAATGCATTAGAAAAGACACAAATATATTAAATACACAACATTATAGACTATAATTACCTTGTCTTGTTCAGTCTCACCACTTTTTCGTTGGTATTCAACTTGTTCATAAAATCCACAAAACTTATTAAATGTTGATTGAATTAACCCCCAATGGTGCTGTAGAGAAGACGCTTTACGGTCAGACTTAAATGTCTTATGTTCATGGAAATACTCCCAAATTCTTGTCCAATATTGACCACTTTTTTGTTCATTTCCTTTCACTGCATCCAAGCTAACATTGAGCCATGCGGATACAAGAAGAAGATCTTCTTCAATTGAGTAGTTTCCAGATCTTTGAGCCTTCTTAGTGGTGGAAGCAGTTTGAGAAGTCATTGTAGGAGTTTCATATAACATATCAGGTGCTTCAGATGACAAGTAACCACTAGTCATGTATGGATCATCAAGGTGTAGTGGAACTGAATCAATGTTGTTTGATTCATTGTTGAGGAGATTGGTAAAATATGAAGGCGTTTCAGAACCCATCTACACATAATATTAGCAGCCATGAACAATAAGTATAATTGCAGTAGTAGCTGAATTCTACTTCAAAGATACAATAGAGTTGAGGACGATGATACTGAAGTGGCTGGGTAGAGGACATAAATTAGCAGAGAGAGAGTTTGCAACTTGCAAAGACACAGAGGAAACCAATCAAACCCAACAACCAATCAAACCATTGGGGTACGTGTTGAATCAGACGTTTTACGGTCATACTTCCCCAATCAGAGGAAACCCCCAATTTGCATTATTGCAAAGAGAAAGTTTGTATATATCCCCAATCAAACCCAATCAAACCAACGAAAGGTACATGTTGAATCAGAAGCTTATAATAATGCAAATTCAAAGAAAGGTATAGATCAATTATGGACTTATCCTATCATTAACCAACAACCAAACTACCAACAACAGAGAAACCCATTCAAGAACAATGAAATCCATCAAAACAAGAACAACGAAATTTGATTGTATACATTAGATTCATGAAGAGATCGTCTTGGTTTGGTTGTATATATGTCCAAATTCAAGAACGAAACCCATCAAAATAATGTAAATTAAGAATCTTATACATAACCCCAATCCCTAAAACCCAAATTCAAGAACAATAAAACCCATCAAAACAATGGAAATTAAGAATTGGTACCTTTCAGAGAGTACATAAACTGTTGCAGCAATAGAGTTGAGGACGACGATACTGGAGTGGCTGGGCAGAGGACATAAACTTGCAGAGAGACAGAGGAACCAAAGAAAAAAAGAAAAATATGAAAGTGATGACCGTCGGGAACCAGAAATCATAAGGTTTATCAAAACAATTGAAGATAAATTGGAACGTTGGAATTCAAAAAATTTGAACGTTGATATATTTGGCTATGATTATCTTCTCTCTCTTCTGTAGCTAAATATAGCTAGAATTTTTCTAAAAGTTAAATTTAACTTTTTTTTAGCTATGCTGTTGGAGCCCTAATTTCCTTCAAAGTAGCTAAATTTCAAATTTTTTGTTAATTTGGCTAGGCTGTTGGAGATGCTCTTAAAGAAGATATCTCAAATTAATTATAGTAAATATTGTAAATCTGCAATTAGTTATTTGCTTACCCATTACGATTTGATTTCCTTGATCGTAGGCATTAGTTTAGGATCAGGATTGTATATGATTCTTATATATATCTTGTAACCCTAGCTTTCAATACATAATAGAAAACCAATTCTACCATTTTACGTTTTTAGATGGTACTAGAGTGATCGATCTGGGAAAAACCACGACAGAAGTTTAAACCCTAGCAACCATAGCCATGGGTGACAAACCAGAAAAGTCAACCTCTTCAGGCATGACTTTGCATCAGAAATGGGAAAACCCCAATCATCCACTTTACCTTCACCACTCAGATCAGCCTGGCGCTATCCTTATGCCGCAACCACTCGTGGAAGACAATTATGGCACATGGGTGCAATCCATGACTATGGCCTTGATGGTTAAAAACAAGTTAGGACTGGTTGATGGAACATCATGAAGCCAACTAATGCACAGGTTGAAGAATTACAGCAATGGAATCAGTGCAATAACCTGGTGAAAACATGGCTGCTCGGTTCCATGTCAAAAGAAATCTCAGGGAGTGTCATCCACTGCAAGGACGCACGGTAGATGTGGCTCGACCTGCAAGAAAGGTTTTCTCATGTGAACATCGTTCAAATGTTTCACATAGAAAACGAAATTCATATTTGTGTGCAAGGCAACATGACGGTGAGTTCTTATTTCACCAAACTCAAAAGCCTTTGGGATGAACGTGATGCCTTATGTTCAATCCCTCATGTTCATCCCGACATGCCGTTGCGAAGCAAGGAATGAGATGACATCATATGTTGAGACTCAGAAAACAATGAAATTCCTTATGGGTTTAAGTGACTCATATGCTACGGTTCGTAGCAACACTCTCTTGCTGGATCCATTGCCAACTGTTAACAAAGCTTATGCGCTTATTCTTCCTCATGAGAAGCAGGTTGAAGTGTCAAATGGAAAGAGCAGCACCATGCAACCTGAAGCAGCTGTGTTTGCAGTGAAGGGTGCTGGTCGAGAACCCGAAACAGAAGATGGTGGTCAGCGATGCGCAAAATGCAACAAAACCAACCACAGCACCAAGAATTGTCGTGCTCATCTTAAGGGCACATTCTGTGGTTGGAAGGGACACACTTTCGAATTTTGCCGCAAACGAAAAACAGCGGCTGAAACAGACCAAAGTCGGCTTTCCAAGGGCAACCAAGTCATGGCAAGTGACAAGAAGGACACAATGCTCAACTTTCCTTTTTCTCCAGAGGATTGCAAGCAGATTATTCAACTTTTGAGCAAAACCAAATCCTCATTCACTAATCAAGTGGGTAATTCTTCGAAACATGAAGAACTTTCAGGTAAAGCATTTTCTTTCGTGCGTAATGGAAAGAAAGTCATTTGGATTCTGGACAGTGGTGCCACAGACCACATTGTGTGTAGTCCTGAGTTTCTCACGTCCTCAAAAAGCGTTGAAAATCATAGTGTTGAATTACCAAATGGTTCTCTTGCTACTGTAACCCATGTTGGCCAAGTAGTTCTTTCTCCCAACTTCATCCTTGACAAATGTTTTATGTGTACCATTGTTTAGGCTAAATTTAATCTCTATCAGCAAGTTAGCCTATGATTCCATCTGCATCACCATTTTTCTCAAACAGTTTTGTGTCATACATGACCTACGTTCGAGGAAGATGATTGGGACGGGAATTGAACGGGAGGGACTCTACCATCTCGAACCATCAAGGAAGGGATCCTGCAACACCGTAGCAACCATGAACTCTCATTTTTGGCACCAACGCCTTGGGCACCCATCACCTAAAGTGTCCTCGTTGTTTCCTTTTGTGCACAATAAATCGTGTGATTCCAATAAATGTTTAATTTGCCCATTGGCTAAACAAACCAGATTGTCTTTTCCCTTGAGTTCTATATCTACTCGTTCATGTTTTGAATTAATACATATTGACATTTGGGGTGGTTATCAAACTCCTTCCCTCTCAGGTGCAAAATATTTTCTCACCACACACAGTACACATGGGTTTATTTGATGAAACACAAATCTGATACACAAGATGTCCTTGTTCAATTCATTCACATGGTCGAGAATCAATTCAACACAACAGTTAAGGTGATTCGCAGTGATAATGGTCCTGAGTTCAACCTTATCACATTTTACAAACTCAAAGGAATTCTTCATCAAACTAGTTGTGTCAACACACCCCAACAGAATGGTGTTGCTGAACGCAAACATCGACATCTGTTAAATGTCGCTCGAGATCTTCTCTTCCAAGCCAACCTTCCTAAACAGTTTTGGGGGGATGCCATTCTCACTTCAGCATATCTTATAAATCGTACGCCCACACCTCTTCTTCACGGGCAAACACCATATCAGAAATTGTTTCACAAGGTACCAAACTACTTGCATTTACGTGTTTTTGGATGCTTATGTTTTCCATCAACTCATGCACAAAAACCCTCTAAATTTGATCCTCGTGCATGACGGTGTCTTGTTCTTGGGTACCCTTATGGTAAAAAGGGTTATCGCTTGTTTGATCTCACACTTAAAATGGTTTTTGTGTCGCGGGATGTTACCTTTTTCGAAGACCAATTTCCCTATCAACTATCCCATACTTCCGCCGTTCCCAGTACCAGTCCTATGCCACTTCCCATATTACCCTCCGTCGACCCTATGTTTTCCCTTGAGTCGACCCCCCCTGCTGATGAGTCGACCGCTCCTGCTGATGAGTCGACCCCCCTGCTAATGAGTCGACCGCTCCTGCTGATGCGCCCTATCAAACCCTCATCTTTCTTGCAAGATTTCCACGTTGAGACCTCTCTCCCGTCCCGACATGATTCTTCTTCGAATTTGGTTCAGACATCAGGTACTTCTCACCCTCTGTCTCATTATCTCTCTTACAGCCGTCTTTCCCCACTGCATAAGACCTTTGTCACTAACGTCACCACCATCCGAAAGCCTACCACCTTTTTGCAGGCTGTTCAAAATCCACACTGGCGTGCTGCCATGCACCACGAAATAACTGCTCTTTAGGACAACAATACTTGGTCTCTCGTTCCACTCCCTCCTCACAAAAAGCCAATTGGCTGCAAATGGGTGTACAAGGTTAAGCTTAAACCTGATGGTTCTATCGAGCGATACAAAGCCCGGTTGGTTGCCAAGGGCTATATCCAAATAGAAGGGATTGACTATCGTGAAACTTTTGCTCCGGTTGCCAAGTTAACCACTGTTCGTGTCCTTCTTAGTGTTGCTGTTGTACGTTAATGGCATTTGCACCAACTCGACGTCAACAACGCCTTCTTACATGGTGATCTCGATGAGGAAGTGTACATGCAATTACCTTCTGGCTTCGGACGAAAGGGGGAGACTCGTGTATGCAAACTACACAAATCCTTATATGGTTTAAAGCAAGCCTCAAGACAATGGTTCATTAAACATTCCACCACTCTCAAGGCACCTGGATTTCACCAATCATGGTCTGATTACTCCTTGTTCGTCCGAAGTCAACAAGGTAACTTCCTTGCTTTGTTGGTATATGTTGATGATGTCATTTTAGCAGGCAATAATCTGCAAGAAATTGAAGCAACGAAGCAGTTTCTCTCTCAACAATTCAAATTAAAGGACTTACGTATTTCTTGGGGATAGAGGTTGCACGGTCAAAAAATGGCATCACCTTGTGCCAACGAAAATATGCACTGGATATACTAGATGATGCGGGATTTTTGGGTGCCAAGCCTTCACAATTCCCTGTGGAGCAAAATATTTCTCTTACACAGGCAGAAGGAGAACTTCTAGTTGATGCTTCATCATATAGGAGGCTTGTGGGTAGGTTGATTTATCTGACCATAACGAGGCCGGACTTAGCCTATGTTGTGCACATGTTAAGTCAGTTTATGGAAAAGCCTAGACAACCACATCTTGAGGCGACACACAAAGTTCTCAAATACATCAAGAGTACACCAGGACAAGGTATATTTCTGCCATCCAAGGGATCCTTGCAGTTAAGAGCATTTTGTGACGCTGACTGGGCCAAATGCAAAGACACAAGAAGATCGATAACAGGTTATTGTATCCAACTTGGTCAAGCACCGATATCCTGGAAAACAAAGAAGCAAACTACTGTCTCGCGTTCCAGTGCAGAAGCCAAGTATCGTTCCATGGCATCCACATGTTGCGAGATCACATGGTTAAAGAACATTTTAAAAGACTTAAAGGTGAGCCATTCACAACCAGTCACGTTGTTCTGCAATAACCAAGCAGCCATATACATTGCTTCGAACCCGGTATTTCATGAAAGAACCAAGCACATAGAGATTGATTGTCATTTGGTGAGAGAGAAGATTCAAGGAGGACTAATTCGTACGGCATACATACAAACAACTGATCAACCCGCTGACATCTTCACCAAACCGTTGAGTTCCACACAGTTTGAAACATTGCAGCAAGTTGGGTGTCATTAACATACACTCCAACTTGAAGGGGAGTGTTAAAGAAGATATCTCATATTAATTATAGTAAATATTGTAAATCTGCAATTAGTTATTTGCTTACCCATTACGATTTGATTTCCTTGATTGTAGGCATTAGTTTAAGATCAGGATTGTATCTGATTCTTATATATATCTTGTAACCCTAGCTTTCAATACATAATAGAAAACCAATTCTACCATTCTACGTTTTTAGAGTAAATACTGAACCTCCTAAATAATCACGAAATTGTTCGAAAATCATACTCTGTTCGACATCCAACGAATTGTAGGGCTTAAAGCTATTTTTTGATGTTTGAAATTGTTTTAGGGATTTAAATCCTCTGATATCATATATATGCATAGTATTTGTGCTGCCATATCGACAGATAGGAATTTTTCTGGAGCTTTCGACTACGTGAGAAACAAGCAGAGTGGTTACAGACTCGAACTGAGTGATAGAGGATCAGGACTTGAGCTGCCTCTGCTTGGCGTTTTCGGGTCAGTGTCGTTGCTCTTACCTTCCAAAGACTCTTTCACAGCTCTCAGATCAGAAACTGCATCTGCACCATACTTCTTCTCTAGCTCATCCTGCACCATACTTAGTGTTCTAAAGAAGTTCTGAAAAATTTCATGTCGTACATTTTCACAATTAGGTCTTGTATGCTTCATACTGAAAGTTTAGGCTTTTATTACGCGGTAATCTCCCTCTATTTGTCCGGCATTAATTTGGTAACTAAAAAGTATTACCGTGTTCTAAACATCGACAAAGGTAAGAAACAAAACTCTGATTAATGAATGAAACCTCTATAAATACCTGTCTGCGTATTCTTGACCTCCTAGCAGCTTCCCTATTAGCCACTCTTCTTTTTTCCGCTCTTTGTTCGTAATCTTCCTGTCAAAACAAGAGAAGGGGTCAATAAAAGAACAATAGTTGCATTAGAATTGAATAAGAGAAGAGCACAGAAAGGAATCGAAACAGTGAAACTTTACAAAAACGATAACTAATCCAACGGATGATAGGTCCAATTATGCGAATAAAGACGATAACAGCATCTGCACTTCATATGTTCCTCAAAAGTACATTCTCTGAATCATGTGTGCCAGATTCAAAACTTGTAAGTTATCGTCTGTAATCTGTCATAAATACAAATTCAAACATGGCACCGTACTAGCAGTCCACAAACATACCAAAAGTAACTTTACGAGGTAAAATTGATAGTTGCTCTCAGACATTGATGTTCTATAAGAAAAAGAAAAGCATTGACGAGTACGCTGCCAGTCTTCAATCACATGAATCAACAATTCTAAAGTAGTTATTGTACCCGAGCGACATAGTATGCTTGAAACCAGATCATGGCAGGAAAAGGAAACACAAAAAGAATTGAAGAATACATGAAATCAAACTGGCAGAATAAAAATGTATCCATTTATTAATCCACTTCACATGCATGATTTCTCATACAAGCATCAATGTGGAAGCCAGTAGAGCCGAGGAACCATTTTGCCTCACCTTCATATGTATAGCTTGACCTCTGGAAACATTGAGGCTTCCAAAACTCAATTGAGTCTCAGGCACGTTTACCAGAAATTCCAAACCTCTTTTTGTACCACCATACTGGATTATAGCGTTATGCTTAACTGCCCCTGTTCAAGAACCAGAAAATATTACTTAAATGAGTTTAAACAATAAAACTATTAGATAAGATTAGAATATCGCTTCTCTCAAAACCAAAAAGTAAGGAAGGAAGGTAGTAATGAAAGTATAAATTTTCAATGCATACCAATTTGATGAGTCTGGTTAAGCATTTGCGTATGAGCTGCTGAAAAATGCTGGAAAAGAAACAAAAGAAAAGATTTGAACCACATTAGGAAACTCGTCATGTGTTCTATCAATCAGTCACACAATCTCGTTTGATTTATTGAACATAAAACTAAGTAGAATGACATACTCGGTTTGTTTCACCACTCTCGTCTGATGAGTCCTCACCTCTGCCTGCAGCACTGTCGAAAGGGAACAATGCAAAACATGAGTAGGCTTTACCAAATAAATACATGTTACGGGAGGGATTGATCATGGATACAAGTTAACAATACCTATGAGAAGCACCATCACAATTATTTTCAGAAATAGAAGTTGTCTTTTTACTTTCTGCAACTGTATTACCTACGAACTCCGTACCTACTGAGCCTCCCTCGTATATTATCAGTGATTCCGTGTACTCATCGAGAATCAGTTCTTCTTTCTTTCGCATTTCAAATGCCGCATCCTGGCCATTAGTTTAATTGGTTACAAAATGTACTCATCCATTAATGTGCAAGTAAGTTGAAGGTGCATAATGATCTCTAGAGAGAGAGAGAAAGAGAGAGAGAGCACCTGAGTTGAAGGTGCACTGCTTTCCCCAGTTCCCATTTGTTTGGAAGGTATTGCAATCCTGCTGGTTATGAACTCCAACAACTAAAAGACCAAAGTAAGCAAACAATTCTAAATTACCAAAGCATACATCACTACTTCTTTATCATAATTAGAGCTCCATTAAACAAAAACATGGGCAGAAAAATTGGTTCTCAATTGAACACGCAATTCTGAGCAAGTGGCTTGTAACGGGAGTTTTAATGAAAAAGAAAATTTTAAACTTTTTCTTAACCAAAAGCACTCTAATAACTTTCTTTAATAAAAAGGATAAAAAATTTAATCAAAAGGACAAACTTTACCACAACATGACAAAAAACAAAAAGGCTCACATGTTAGAAGCAAAGCCCAATATGCAAGCTATAATTTTTTTTTTCCCAATTTGTCCACGACAAAATCCAAACTTTTTTAGCCCAAATCTGTCACTTTTTAATTACGAAAATGTCATTGAAACTTTTATTATTTATAAATATGCCATTAAATCATTAAAATCCAAAGACTACAAGGGAAAAAAAATGAAAAATAATTTTTTTTTTTATAATCAGCCCAATACTCCTAATTATAACATATTTGGTTGGGCGCTTCATAAATTAAAAGGTATTCAACAAATACACATAACTATTTATATATTATGCCAACTATTTCTAAAAGTATGTACCGACTGTTTCTAAAACCTTCGTGTCCAAACTATTTCTAAAAGTATGTACCGACTGTTTGGATATTATTTCTAAAAATAGTGTCACTGTTTCTAGAAATAATGTCACTGCTTCTAAAAATAGTGTCATTATTTCTAGAAATAGTGGTCACCATTTCTAGAAATAGTCACTATAACAACATTCTCATTTGGACTTTCTCCTTGGGGACTGGCTACAGTGCTCGCAAGCATTGAATGCTCACACTGATCTCACCCTCCTTCCCCCCCCCCCCTCTCTCCTCCCTCCTCCCTCCTTTTAATGGTGAGATCGGTGTGAGCATTCAATGCTTGCGAGCATTGTAGCCTACTCCTTCTCGTTGTTCATGTTCATGTCTGACTACAATTCATTTTCATTCTGCACTGTTCACGATGATTCAATCTTCTATCATATATTCACTAAACATTTATCAAACAAATAAACAGTATATTTATCACAACAACATTACACAAGCTATTTAAAAAAAAAGAAGAGAAAGTCCAAAGTAGAAGATTGGTAATTAAGATCCTAAAAGATAAGTTTGAATCCCTAATGAAATTGCATGTGCAGTTGGAACTTTCTTCTTGCATGGTTGCCACGCTACATAAACGTGTCCTCCTACCTCTAACGCAACCCCACGTGCACAAAGCCCTGAAAAACAAATGGAAATCGATAATAAACAAAACTCATGATATATAAGCAAATACCAAATAATTCAAAGCTCAAGAAACTTCAAAACTCAACTCCACAACATTGAGGGATCGATGCAGACGACTACTACAACCGACGTAGAACGGCAGCCACCGGTGCAGAGCGGCGGAGACGATGATCGGAGGAAGAAGAAGATGAGGGTGATGGTGGCCATAGACGAGAGTGACTGGAGCTTCTATGCTCTTAAGTGGGCGCTCAACCACCTCTTTGTTGGGCCTATAGACCAGGTGGGGATAAGCACGGGAACCGCGACGGTGGAAGCGGCGAGCCAGGAGAACGTGAGCATGATGACGCTGGTTCATGTCATGCAGCCGTTTCAGCACTACGCACTAGTACAAAAAGGTACTTGGGCGACAAAAGAAATTTCGTCGCCCAAAGTCATATTTCGTCGCCTAAACTTTTGGGCGACCAATAATTCGTCGCCCACTATTCGTTGCTCAAAGTCCGTCGACCAAACATGTGGGCGACGAAGGATATACATTCGTCGCCCTATCCACGTTCGAGCGACGATTGAAGGCGACAAAAATATGCGTGGCAATCGAGTTTAGGCGACGAAATTTTTTCGTCGCCCAAAATTATTGTTTCGTCGAGGCAAAACATTAGGCGACGACATATTTCGTCGCCCAAAGTTATTGTCAAACTTTAAGCGACGAAAATTGTTCATAGCCCAAAATTTTTATTTTTTTTATTATTTTTATTTTTTAATTTTATTTATTTAATTTTTTTATTGATTAATTTTTTTTCTTAAGTAATTGATATTTAAAAGACAATACAATATAATAAACAATGTAAAAAACAAATTTGATTATATAAAGAAATGTACGTACACAATATTTAATAATAAAAATAAATTAAAATCTTAAAACAAAATAACTAGCTAGGGAGGGGGCTGAGAATCAGATGATGGCATATTGAGTGGAATGCCGGACAATTGGAGGGCGTTTAAGACTTGGCTCATCCGAGCTTCCTGAGACGCGAAACGGCTTTCCTGAGACGTGAGCTTCTGCTCCAGGTCTTCAACTTTTGCCTTCAACGAGGTGACCTCTTCTGAATTGTTGTTAGAAGATGAGGCACCCTTCTCTCGGAGTCGCGCTTTCCCCATCCCCGGTAAACCCTACCCCGCCTAGGACCAAGGGTCTGGTCTAGCGTCTCCGTTAGTATACGAAGACCAGCATCCTCAGTTGGAGTGACGTCCTCCATAGGGGTCTCGGGGGGAAGCTGCGATGCCACTTCTTCGAGATGAGCATTGCTCTTCTCCACCATAGTGGCCTGTAATAAGAAAATCTATATTATTGTTTATAATAATTATAAAAGAAAATTAACAGGTAATTAAAGAAACTTACATGGAGCTGTTAAGCCGTCTCATCACCGGGGCGGACATAAACTTCCTCGAACATGTCAATCTCCAGAAACTTCGCACCTTGCTAAAAAAAAAAAGGTTAAAATTTAAAATTCAGAAATATTAAATTATATTAAAAATAAAAAAATGTAAAGTTTTACCTGTCGTTGTTTAGCCAGTCTATAGCCAAAGGGCATCGAACCAGAGTGGTGATTAAGTACCTTTTTCGACCTATTTATCTTATTGGCTCGAGAACGGGTCTGTTGAACCAAAAAAGTTGAGTTAAATAATATATATTTGTTAGTGCATATATTAATTGTTGAGTTAAATAATAAAATATGTGTAAACTTACCAAAAAAGTAGGGTCTTGAAAGTGGTTACATAACCACTCCCAATCTTCAGGCCACTCCTTCAACTCCTTAGGGCATCCTCGGGCTAAAGCAATCTCTGGGTCCGAATACAACTTGAAAACTTTGTGGAGGTCGGCCTTCCACTCTTTGTACCGCTCTTTGAAGAGGCCGTCTATATAGTTTATCCGTTTGGCATCAAGGTCCGTAGTCTTAAAGTTGACCTGCAAATATAAAACAATATTATTAAAATATACAAAATATTGGACTTAATTAAACAAAGTAGTAGAAAGTATGGAATACACTCACCGACAGCTCGTGCCACATCGCCGCCTTCGTTTCATCTGGGACAAATTGCCATGATTTCCATTGCATAGGGCAATGGGCACGCAATATCGCCCCTATCTCCATGACCAGGGTGCTGTGCTAGTCAGATGTGTCCGAACCATTCTTTTCCTCAGACAAGGTGACGGCGATCCTTTCGTTAGTCGCCCGTGTGATCCCCGCAGACTTTAACTGTCTGCAAGGGCCCCGGGTATTTTTCTTCCCTGACAAAACGAAGAAGAAATTCAAGGTTAAAACGGCATCTTAAAACTGCACAGAAAATTCGGTAGAACCTCCCCTAAAAGTCTAACATTTCCCATAACCTGCAAACAATAAATCTAACATATCCACATCCACACAATTCCAACATATCCAACATATCCAACATATTCCAACATATTTGACAATTCTAGCATATTCCAAAATATTCTTAAATTCTAACATATTCCAACATATCCTTAAATTGCAACATATTCCAACATATCCTTAAATTGCAACAAAATTGACAATCGTAGCAAATGTTTGAACATGCATTGAAGAAATGAACTAGACTGTATTAAACAATCGAACAAAAATGAAAAAGATTAGAGGTAAGGGTATATTACCTGTCCGCGAGCCCTCGCCGTCGATTGTGGAACTCTCGGGTGCCTCAAGGCCTTCGTCCTCGGGACGTTGTCGCCGGCGAGCCCGACGAGCACTCACTACAGGAAACGTCACCGAGGCAGTGGACGAGACAGGCGTCTCGGAGTCATCCTGAGCAGCCGACTGTGAAGGAGCTGCACTAGGACTAGATCGGCGGCGTGTAGAAATCAAACCCGACATCTGTAAATTCAGCATGTTACAAATTGTTAAATAAAAGGACATATGCATATTAAATAAATTGTTAAACATCTATGTACTTACAATACAACTTCTATCAAAGACAACAGAATAATACAATCGTAGAATGTTATACAATCAACCTAAAGCAAATAAAGTTCATTTCTCTGCAAAATGTTTTTACACACTAAAAAGAAACAAAATGCATATTGAACGAACTTTTCTTAATCTTCCAGAAAGGTGCCAACATTGGATAAAAATTAGTGCTAAAAATTTAAGTAAAAAGATAAGAGTAAAGCTTGCAGCTTCTCCATTAAGCAGTGCACCAGTTGATTGAGGGTCAACAAGATAAGGCACACAGGTCTTCCCTTTTCTTTCTAGTCACGGGGTTCTTGCAACTAGCTAAATTTCAAAGCACACCATATAGCGTGCTAGAAATGAGGAGAAACATTATACAGCAGAAGATGGACAAAAATGTAAGCCCTACTGAATACAAAAAGATTCACTCCAACACTTAGCTATACTTTTCATACTGCATAGCGCCCACTTAATAATGCAAATGTAGGCATACTCAAGGCTAAATTACTATTTACATTAAGATTTCTGATTTAATTACTTTATTTGTTATGAAGCAGAAAATATATTATAATCACCGATTTTTATAATTGTGTGACTATGTTTCTTCTAACCTGATTAGTCATGAACACCCAATCTTTCCTCACGAAGAACAAACTCCTAGATATGAGGTTATTTTTTAAGCAAAACCATTCACTTGACAATGTATAGCAAAACCATTCACAAAACAAGTTAAAACCATTAGCTCTGCCGAAATATTCAAAACTTACAATGCAAACCAAAACTGCCAACCTACTTAAACAAGATTAATTATTGCTAAACCAATTATTAGGAAAGCAATCATCCCTCATTTCCAAATCTATTGGAACATAGGTCATGCTTATCAAAGAACTGCACCTCTATCAAATGGTTGCCTATCAAATTGTTAAACACACAGCGATCAACGACAGACACACACACACACGCTGCATACACACTGCACACATCCACTGCATACACACTGCACTCATACACTGCATACACATACACTGCACACATACACTGCATACACAGTGCACACACACATACTGCATACACAGTGTTTTGGTCTCCAGTATTTTTCTTTTCCAGTTTTATATATTAAGAAAGTTTAAATCAGAAATTGTACCATAGCAATGAACCTGGACAATTGCAAGACTAAAACTAACAAACAAATCAATCTGAGCACTGAATGCACACACACACAGACTTCGAATTTTATTCAATTATGTTGTCCATAAACCCAAAAGTCCAATAAATTGCTAACTGCACACGCACATCACACACTTCACTCACCCAAATCAATTTCAATTCCAAATCCCAAATCAAATTTCAATTTCAATTTCAATTTCAATTCCAATTTCAATTCCAAATCCTAACTGAAATTCCTAACAAATCGTACAAAATCAAGAAAAAAAATTCAAACTTTGAAACCTACCTCGAGAGAGGGTAAGGAAACGGAGAGAGAGAGAGAGATGGAAGAAGACCCGCAGAGAGAGCTCGTGCCTGAGGTTCGCACGTCTGTGTCTGAGCTGTGGGTTTGGGTGAATTTTGGATCTGGTTTAATTCGGTGTCTGTGTCTGAGGGAGGAAGAAAATGCAGAAGAAAGAAAAAAGAAACAGCACGGGGTGGAATTAAACCAGAGGCCTTTGGGCGACGAACCTGTTTCATTAAAAATTTTCAAAATCAGCCAAATATTTTGGCAGTGGAGCCAATTTCAAGGTTTAGGCGACGAATAATTCGTCGCCCAAAACCAATTGAGGCGACGAATCTGTTTTTGGTCGCCTAAAGATCAGAAAGTTATTGTCCACCGTTGTTATTCTGATCTCCTAAATAATGACTTATTCATTTCGTATTGAAGTAATTTTTGTACAGAATGATCTTGAAGAAAAGGTTTACATATGTAACGGTTCAGATTTAAAGAAATAAAGATGTATGTGTGTTTACAAATTAACAGTTGTACGAAAAATTAACTTAAAGTGGGAAAAATCATAATAAGTAATTCAGAAGTGGGAAAAATCTGTAAAAAATACAAAAACGCTCGTAACGAAAAGGTGTACAACTTCCGTTAAGGTGTCATCTCCAAAAGATGACCAATAGAAACCATGAAGGCTATATTCTTTTTTAACCGTCGATCAACGTTTACGTTTACACTCCGTTTTTATGTCCATAGATTTTTTTCATCCTGAAATTGATACCAGGCGGAATAACCTATAACAAACGCAAACTCTTGTCTGTATGACTAGTCGAAACACTAGTCAACTAGATACAAGACAGTTACTGACAGTAAACCCAGATATAAGAATCAAACTTAATTGATTAGAACACACAACTAGTCAGAAACAACACAGATTCAGTTTAACACAATAAACATGCATTTAACATATCTCACAAATCAAATAACACACGTCAATTTGGTGCCCGGAAAAACCCCTAACTGGGTTAAAAAACCGGGGGACTCCAAGGAGTCCTATCCACTAGTAATGAATAAGGTTCATACAAAGTCACACTCAACAAGCTCAAATCCTAGACATGTTCAGAGGGCAGCTTGTACCTTTGTGCAACCTTATTTAGCACTAAATGGAAATCACTTCGGTCTTCACGAGAGGGCAGCTTGTTCCTACGAGCTCATCTTCTTGTGGCACCAAGTCAAGTCATGAACCAAGCAAATGGAATGAAGATGTAAAGATGAAATGCAAATGTGGATTCAAATCTGACCAGTCAGTTTCTCCCGCTCAAAATAATTGAGGAAAGAACCAACGTGAATCCAAAAACACAAGTCTATATGAAGATGTAGAAATATTAAGTTTTAGACCATGAACAATGCAAACAAGGTTTTCAAACGATTTGTGTGGGTTGACACAAGAATTTAATGTACAGAAAATATGATTGCAGCTGGGTTTTTGAAGATGAACGGAGAGGGAGCAAAAAAGCTTTAAAGCACTCTCAATGTCCAAAAGAATATTTTGTTCAGACCATGAACAATGCAAACAAGTTTTTCAAAAGATTTGTGTGGGTTGACACAAGAATTTTAATGCACTTGAAAAACTGTTTGTTGCTGGGTTTGCAACACAGGACAGAGAGGAAGCCAAGGGCTGTAAAAACACTCTCAGATTTTAGATATGTTTGTTTGTGCAAAAACCCACTTGCAAAGAAGACCCAAACTTCCTTAAAGTATCAGACCACCCAAGGGGCAGCTGTCAATTGCAAAACAGATCTCTAAAGATCAACGATGGGGAAAAACCTTGGGGGACTGAATAGTGTCAGTGAACCCATGTGGGTATTCTTAATTGGTGTGCCAACTTTCTGGATAAGACAGACTCTATTTGATTAGACAAAAAGACTAGTCAGAAAGACATAAAAAAACTATGACGTGAAATGCATTAAAAAATAATGACATTGAATGCATATGCATAACCAAACCTCTCTTGAGTTCATGCCTGATTCTTCAAAGTGATATATCATCCTTAATCTAATCTAATTGAGACTCATCTAAGAGCTTGTGTGATGTAAATTACAATTTTGACAAGGAAAGCCAAAAACACTTAAATCTAGACTTTACACATCCCGATTCTTTTTTGAAAACATGATCTTCTACTGAATGTAGTAAGATGAACAGTTCCAATCGTTCATAGAATGGCCCCATATTAACATTTGATTGAAAAGTGTGATGATGTTATATAGTTTCCATAAATTATATAACGTCTTATACAAATTTGACAACAATATAAAGATGGGGACATAATATAAAAAATCTGAACGGTTCATCTTAATAGATTTAGTAAAAGATCAAGTTTTCGAAAAAGAACCGGCATGAAAAAACAAATTACATATATAATAACCGAGCGTAAACGTAAACGTTAACTGACGGTTAAAAAATAATATAGGCTTCATCGTTTCTAGTGTTCGATTTTGGAGATGACACGTAAACGAAAGTTGTAGGCCTTCTCGGTACGAGCGTTCGTATATTTTTTACAAAATTTTCCCCCTTTTCAATTACTTATTACGAGTTTTTTTAGTGTAAATTAAAAAATAGGTTAAGGCGACAAACACTCATTCGTCGCCCAAAACCTTAAAAATTCTGCCATAAATATTGACAGGTTTAAAAAGTATTATTAACCGTTTGGGCGACGAATAATTTACTTTGGGCGACAAATAATTTGGGCCACGAAGCCTTATTCGCCGCCTTAAGAGACTTTGGGCAACGAACTTATATTCGTCGCCTAAGATACATTTGGAATTTTTAATACCAGGTTACAAAACAAATTTTTTATTCTTTTAGAAATGAGGTAAATATTTTAGCATTTGGGGCGACGAATAACAGTTTGTCGCCCCAAAGTTACTTTGGGTCGACTGAAATAATATTGGGTCGACTGAAATATTATTGGGCGACGAATAATTGGCTTTGGGCGAAGAATTATATTCGTTGCCTAACGTAATTATTTTAGCATTTTGGGCGACGGTATATATCCGTCGCCCAAAGTAGCTTTGGGCGACGAATGGTTATTCGTCGCTCAAAGTAACTTTGGGCGACGAAATATATTTGTCGCCTAAGATACATTTGCAATATTATTTTTTTTCCTTGGTAAATGAAGGTATAATTTATGTTTCAATGTCTTTTCTTAATAATTTGACAACGTTACAAGTTACAAGTTCAATGTATGTTTCAATGTTTATTGAAATATAATTTCAGCACATCCGAACCTTGCTAGTCTGAATCAGAAATACAATACACATCATCGTCGTCAGTTTCATCATTCTCGCTTGGTAGTTCAGATTCGCTGGTTGCATATGATTCCTCAGCATCACTATCCTCGGTCTATGCGGGGTCATGTGGATTGTAGCGTCTCAGATCACCGAGGTCAATTGTAATGGAATCAATCGGTATTTTGATTTCAGGCATTCCAGCTAACTCAAGTGGTTCTTCGATTACATTTGTATCCAACGGTGTTGCCAAACCAAAATCTATCGAAGATGAAAGCTGTTAGTCAGCGTCACTGTCGTCTTCATTATTATCTCCGTGAGGAATATCATATATGTTTCTGTGATGGAGTTTTTGAACAACTTTCCAACCATTCCCCGCCTTCGGGTCATCAAGATAGAAGATTTGTTTCGCCATAGTTGCTAAAATGTAAGGGTCTTCATCGTACCAACGTGTGTTAGTGTTCACTGATACTAACCCTTCGTCTCGCTTAATACTCTCGTTCTTGTTTGGATTTGTATCAAACCAATGACACTTAAACAAAATCACTTGGCATCGGTCTTTGTAAAGCACTTGTACAACACTTGTTAGTTTGCTCTAAAACTCAATATCGGCACTGTCGCCACCGCCCGGGATGAAGACCCCACTATTTTGAGTTAACAAGTTGTCATCACGCTGAGCATCCACAAACTTAACGCCGTTCACATGACACCCAGAGTACAATTCAGCACGAAACGGTCCGACCGCCAAGTTATATAATTCTTCGGTGTATGACGGCGAATTCTCTTCCTTCAGTTTCAAAACCTAGTTGAATATGTACAAAAATTTGTAATCTTGTTAGTTCAAGAACATATGAAGACAATGACGAGAAACCTAAAATGTGAAGAAACCAAAGAGTACAAAACTTACATGTTCGTGCAACCAACGAGGAAACAATGCACGGTGTTTCTCGGCAAGTAAATTTGAAGGATATGAACTGCTGATCAACTGTTCATGCTCATCCAGAAGCGGCCCAATCTCGTCACAATTTTTGAGTACGAACCAATGCGCTACCTCCATGTCATTTTCAGAAAATGATTCACCTTTTGGTGACGAGCCAAACAGACGTGCAGTTTGTGCAAACACCGAAAGTTTTTCTTTCCTAACACCACCGTCGTTATTGCGTTGGGGCCGATTGAAAGTCGTCTCAACATCAGTTAGATACATTGCGCAAAAAGTGAGCGACTCATATGCGATCCATGCCTCCACAATAGATCCTTCCAGCTTGGCCCTGTTGCGCACAAATTTTTTAAACTCCCCAAGAAGCCTGCAAAATCACAAAGTGATGGTTGTAATTAATAAACATGTATAAAATGATGAAGAATCATACAAAGGTCATGGGTCGACATTACCTTTCTATTGGATACATCCACCGATAGTTGACTGGTCCACCAAGAAACGCCTCATCCGCCAAATGTATCATCACGTGAATCATACTAGTAAAAAAAGCTGGCGGAAAAATCTGCTCGAACTTGCAAAGGATGTGTACAATTTCATCTCCGCACTTTTTTACATCTGACACACGCAACGACCTTGCAGTCAACTGTGCAAAAAATCTGGACAACTTCACTATCGGGTTAACCACATCTGAAGGCAACAGACTTCGAATACCAACTGGGAGAAGGCGTTGGATTAGCACATGACAATCATGGCTCTTTAATCCCGAAAATCGATTTGTCTCCACGTTCACGCAACGCGAGATATTTGAAGCATACCCATCTGGAAATTGTACGGAAGAAAGAAACTTGAAAAATTGTTTCTTCCCCTCCGGTTTCACAGTGAAAAACAGATGACCCTTTCTCAATACACCGCCGACTTCCTTCATCCACAAGGGTTGCCTTATGCCCATTCGTTCCAAATCTAGACGAGCTTTTATCGTGTCTTTCGATTTCCCCTCAATGTCTAGAATTGTCCCCACCAATGTATCACAGACATTCTTCTCAATATGCATCACATCGAGGTTGTGTCTAAGCTTTAACTTGGACCAGTACGGGAGTTCAAACAAAATACCCTTATGCGTCTAGTTATGATGCGAAGCTGGTCTGGACCCACTAACACATTTGCCATATGGACCAAATTCTAAAGTGTTCAACTTAGCCAGAATGTCATCTCCCGACCATTCTATGGGTCTGATACGGGTCTCTGTGTTGCCGTGGAAAGATGTATCGTTCGTACGCCACTCGTGATCCCACGACAACCATCTACGATGACCCATATAACAAACCTTTCCGGCGTGCCAACCTGATGTTACGTCCTCTTTGCAAACTGGGCATGCCATATAACCCTTTGTACTCCAACCGGAAATCATTGCATAAACGGGAAAATCATGTATTGTCCACATCACTGCCGCTCGCAAGGTGAACATCTTCCCAGTGGACTTATCAAATGTACGCACACCGTTTTCCCATAAATTCGTTAACTCATCAACCAACGGGCGCAAATAGACATCGATGGACTTTCCTGGATCTTCGGTGATTAATAGACTCATCATTGTAAATTCCTTTTTCATGCATTTCCAAGGCGGCAAATTATAAGGAACTACGACGATCGGCCAAGTGTTGTGGGTTTGGTTTAGAACTCCGAACGGATTAAATTCGTCGGTGGCAAGCCCCAGTCTGACATTACGTGGGTCTGCTGCAAATTCAGGATACATCCGATCAAAGTGTTTCCATGCCTGTCCATCTGCAGAATGCCTCATAACATCATCATCAACCCGTTCTTCCTTATGCCATCTCATGTCGGTTGCAGTGTGCGTCGACATGTACAAGCGCTGCAACCTAGGCGTTAATGGAAGATAACGCAACACTTTTTTTGGAATCTTCGTCCTTCTTTTTTTAGGTGTGATTTTATATCTCGGCTCATTACAAATAGGGCATTTATCCAACTCTTTGTTTTCCTTATAGAACAATATACAATTATTTACACATGCATGGATTTTTTTCATACCCTAAGCCTGGACCGTTCAACACCTTCTGAGCACTTTTATGATCTTTAGGCAAACAATTGTTTTTTGGAAGCATCCTACACACAATACCAATAAAGTAGTCATAACACCGGTTTGACATACGGAACTTTATCTTGCCTTGCATAAACTCCACAATAGCCGTAAGAACCGAATAGTCTTCGCAACCCGGGTATACTTCTTGCTTGGCATTTTTCAATAACCTTTCATACTTATTG
The DNA here is from genome assembly GCA_018257905.1 of Gillenia trifoliata. Taxonomy (NCBI): domain Eukaryota; kingdom Viridiplantae; phylum Streptophyta; class Magnoliopsida; order Rosales; family Rosaceae; genus Gillenia; species Gillenia trifoliata. The sequence continues at coordinate 21,270,258 of CM031080.1, forward strand.
AATGCTTCCTTGTCCATGGTGGGAGGCATGTCATCCCCCACTTCCTCATTGTCATTGCTCTAGGCGTACGGATAACAGTCATTTACAATACCCATGACTTGGTCATTACCAGATAAATTTCCTTCACCACTCTCCGCTCGTGACTGGTACAAAGACGAAGCTTGATGTAATGGTTCCCCGTGATGATTCCATATCGTATAGGTATGCGTCATCCCATTTCTTACCAAATGATGGCGAACATTGTCAGGGGTCTCCCACATATGATTATTACATGACCTACACGGACACTTGATATGAGAAGGTCCCCGGTTGTGTCTCGTTGCAAATTCAATAAAATTATCTAGTCCTTCCAAATATTCAGCAGCACATCTGTTCGGATTATGTATCCACTGCCTGTCCATTTTTCCTGTTACCACATTAAAGAGAGAGAGAGGGGAGCATTAGAATAACTTCAACTATGTCTTGTCACCTTATGCCTCCGGTAAAAGCCCTATCCCATTCGGAAGTGCGCATTTGTGTGTCGTAGTTTACGGATCCACCAAGATTAGATTTCGACGTGGGCAAATTTTGGCAGCATCTCCCTACAGTTCTCCAAGTGCACGACGTAGATATAAAATACCTACTATGCACTCGAAGAACGTAAGAAGATGTTACCAAAAACCCACAATCGAAACCTAATCCGTGAACCGCAAACTACGACACACAAATGTGCACTCCCAAACTGTCCAAAAATGGGACAATTCAAGAATCAATTGGATCGCAGTCACGCTTTGGCATCCATGCACGAAATCCAATTAATTCTCAAACGGGAAACTAAGTTTTTGTTAAAAAAATAGATACGAAGTTAATTACTATTAACTTCGTACGTACAACATAACATAAAGTTATTCAACACATACAAATTATTTGCATACACAACCATATAAAATAAATTTGTACGTCAACAACATAAAATAATCAAGAAAATACCTTCAAATTGGTGCTCCTCCAAAAATCCTATGCAACAAACCTATACAAAATTAATTAATTTATGTTAATTAGAATTCAAAAATAATAAATAATAAAATATTAAAAAATAAAAATTACCATTAACGATTTCCGGTGGTGGTGGAGGAAGAGGAGGAGGAGGAGGAGGAGCACCAAAATATTCGTCGCCTAAAGATAAAATTTAATCGCCTAAAGTCCCAACTTTGGGCGACGAATATGATTCGTCGCCTAAAAATTTAGCGCCAAACACTTTCTTTGCCGCCAGTTTTTCCATCTTTTGGGCGACGAATAATTTTATTCGTCGCCCAAATAACTTTAAGCGATGAAATTTTTGGTCGCCTCTAGTTTTGTCGCCTAAACACATATATGGGCGACGAAAAATAGTCGGTTTGGGCGACGAATAATTGTTCGTCGCCTAAAAGTTTGTCGCCCAAGCCATTTTTTCTACTAGTGACGTCCTTCCTGCCAGACCAGGTGGAACGGCTTTTTATGCAACGCCGTCGGTGTTGGATTCTGTGCGCAAAGCACAGGAAGAAAGTGATGCCTCTGTTCTCGCTCGTGCTTTGGAGATATGCAAGGATAAGATGGACTGGAATATGCAGGCCAAGCACTCGTCGGGGAGATCGGAGATGAAATCGGACGCCATGTCGACGATCTCAGAACATCCCACGTCGGCCTACAACATCGGGGAGATCGCGACCGTTGCTACAATTTTTGTTTCTGAATTTAAACAAAAACAGAGAAGAAGGAAGCATGTCAAATAAACGGAGCAAGGTTTCCCGGGGTAAAATCGGAAACTCCGTAAGCTACTTTGCTTGGGCCAGTTTTATTTGGACTGGTTTGATGTTGGGCTTGCCTTAACCATTAAATAAAAGTTATTAAGGTGTTTTTGGTTAAGTTTCAAAATTTTTATGTTCTTTTTATTAGTTTTCCCTAAAATGAATGAAGAATTACTTGAATTGATAACTGCATACATTTACATCAATATTCTCTGACACTAATTCTTGATTCTCAACAAGTTAACAAGGGGAAAAAAACAAAACCCATTATTTTAAATTCAAGAACCGCAAACCCATTTAATTAATAATTATCACTAACAAAATTAGCGCCATAATCTAATTCCATGAAAGCTAGAGAGAGAGAGAGAGAGAGAGACCTGTGGCTGTGTTTGTTGTGGCGCCAAACGAGAGAGTCTAGTGTGCGTGTGGGTTTAGTTTGGTTCGTACTGTACAGCTTGAATACAGTGTACGATATGTTTAATGGACCTTTCCTATTCGATCGAGGTTCAAATACGGATGGTTAGGATTGTTTCTGGAATATACTTCTATGGTTCAGAAGTGGTTTCGTTTCCACCGTCCTAATTCTTTTCTTTCGTTTTTTCACCCTTTTATGGTGTTGGGTTTCCTTTCCGAATCCGGCTAGAATGCTTATAAACATTTTATACTTTAACGAATTTATCCATTAATAGTTATATTTTTTTACTCATTAATTATTAGATTCGCCTAATATAAAATACTTGTAAGCGTTTTAGCATGTACCTCCTATAATGCTATAAAAAGGTAATTGTGATTTGAAAATTGGGGGATGCTATTGCAACCGATCTTTCTTGTTTTATTTTTTTTGGCTCTTTTTTCTAGGTTTCACTCCCATTGATACGTATCATTTAATAGTTCGACCATTGAATAATTCAAAATTCATTTGGGGTCCGCCGTAAATTAATTTAAAACCATTCAATGATTGGACGATTCAATGATCTGTACCATGAAAGATTTTTCCCTAAAAATGTTTCAAGATAATCGAAATTTTTTTACTTTCTAGTTCACTCTTTATAGATCAATTATGTAAAAAAAAAAATCAACTAAATCAGAAAAAATTTTTATCCATTCAATTAACATTGTCAAAATTATAATGTTTAGGGTTTATATCACGAAAGGTCCCTGAGATTGACATAAGTCATCAAAATGGTCCCTAACATTCAAAATCGATCAATGTCGTTCCTAACATTTGGTGCCGCACATCAATGTGGTCCTTCCGTCAAACATCCGTCAGTTTGCCCGTTAAAAACGCATGTGACACTCACATGTCCACTTTTTAAAGGGTATTTTGGTCATTTTGGCCCCATACCCTTACCCCCCCCCAACCCCCCCCCCCCCCCCCCACCCCCCGCATCCCCCTCCCCACACCCATCCTCGCCGCTGCCACGCTCCTTCTCTTGTCTACTGTCTCTCCAACCTCGTCACTGGAAAAAGATCAGCTCAGATTCATTTGGATTTCAGTCGTCGACTCAATTTGATTCATCTGACTCGTATTCGATTAGATTCATTGACTCCGATTCATTCCAATTAGATTTGTCGATTCCGGTTCAATTCGATTGGATTCAACCTACGCCGGTTCAATTTTTATGAACAATAATTGCTAAAACGTTAGGGATTGGTGTGTATTCTCGCCGACGACGGACATGATATCTGGATGGTGATGGGAGTTCGATGAGCGAGAGAGAGAGAGAGAGAGAGAGAATATGAGGTGCGGCGATGGCGAGGAGAGGGAGTGGTTGTCAGGGAAAGGGCTTCCGATCGCCACCGGCGTGTGCCTTGCGCGTGCTGAGGATCTTATGCAGCAGGCCATGTTCCGGCTCGAGGACGAGTTCAGATCCTTGGTCGAACGCGGCAGCGAGTCACGAGAACTCAGTCGCGCATTTCGCGGCGAGTCGAATGGCGCGTTGTCGTTTGACTCTGGGGATGATGATGAAGAAGAAGAAGAGGGCATAGGCGACAGTAAAGAGCACCAGATGCCTACAGCTCAGCCGATCGGCGACTACGACATCGTGATCGATGCGCTTCCTTCGTGAACCATCCACGACCTCCACGAGATCGGGAAGCGGATGGCGGCGGCGCGGTTCGGGAAGGAGTGCTCGCACGTCTACAGCAGCTGCCTGAGGGAGTTTCTGGAGGAGAGCTTATCCAAGCTAAGGTTGCAGAAGCTGAGCATCGAAGTGGTTCAGAAGACACCATGGAAGGACCTCGAGGATGAAATCGAGCGGTGGATCAAATCCGCAAACGTCGCGCTTCAGATTCTGTTCCCGAGCGAGGGTCGACTCTACGATCGCGTCTTTTACGGCCTCTCCTCTGCCGTGGACCTCTCGTTCATGGAGGTTTGTCGAGGGTCGACTATTCAGATACTTAATTTCACCGACGCAGTGGCGATCGAGAGAAATTGTGGGGGACGGGGTGGGTTTGGAGAGGGTAAGGGTGTGGGGCCAAAATGACCAAAATACCCTTTAAAAAGTGGACATGTGAGTGTCATATGCGTTTTTAACGGGCAAACTGACGGATTTTTTACGGAAGGACCACATTGATGTGCGGCACCAAATGTCAGGGACGACATTGATCGATTTTGAATGTTAGGGACCATTTTGATGACTTATGTCAATCTCAGGGACCTTTCGTGATATAAACCCTAATGTTTAATTTAATATCATGATTCATCTATTCATTGGATGACTTTAGATGGGTAAAGTAAACGATTTCGTATTTAGTTGATGTTTTAACAAATTCGATCATTGAAGAGTGACCTGATATGGGAAATAATGATGAAGCAAAGTTTTTGATACGGAAAATAAGCATTACATTGTCTCTTTTGTTGATGATATCTATATAAAGTATGTGTATATACATCATCAAGCATAATGATGAAGTCTTATATAGATTCCTTAAATGGAAAATATTGAAACTCAAAGTGGTAAAAAAAAAAAAAAAATCAAAGCTATCATATCGGTTAAAGGCAGTTTGTATTGGTCTGCTCTATTCTTGAATCTTTAATTTCTCAAGATGAGGGTATTGTGAGACATTTTACGGTTTGAGAGGCATCGCATCATAATAGGATGAGCGTGTGAATCATATCAAATCTCTTATTACCTAGGGATTGCCTTTAATCTTTGACTTAACGAAAAAATGGAATTACGACTTTAATTGCCTAGAGATCTTGTACAATGATTACAAGATCACCTACAAACTTAATTCAATAATAATTATAATTTATCTAGAAAATAAGCCAAATTAATATGACATTTATAATTTGTCGCAAGTTCAATTTTTCCCTTCCTCCAATATTACTTGTGTCAAAATGTATCCATAATTTAGTAATTCATAGATGCAAGGTAAATTTTATTTAGAATGTTAAACTGTTAAGTCATGCTTAGTCATCAATATAGTGATCAACATGGAAATAATTTACATAACATTAATATACTGAAGAAAAACCTAATACATAACGAACTTTCTTTGTACATTAATCTACTCACCACTATAAACATGATTTTGAGTATGGGACCTTAAATAGTTTAGGGTCAACATATCTAGTGGGTAGAAACAAGTATATATACTCCCTACATCAACCTATTGAAGAAAAAACTCAGACATAGATATACATGAATACAAATATATATAGAACAAGTATATATGTAGTGCAAGGTAGCAATACTACATACACTCCTTCCATATCTTATAAATGTAACTCCATGGCATGGTTGTTTCCACCACTTCCAATTTTCAATCCCACTTTCTTTAGCCACATATAGGATCCTACCATCCGTTAGAACTTAAAAAGAAATGCTTTAGAGGATGAGATACTTCAGATGTTTTAATCAATAGTTTTTTATTTAAAGATTAAAATTTAATGGTTAAAAATTCTAGCAACTTATAAAAAGCCTCAAATAGACAATCAAAGGTAGGCACAATTACAAACTGACCCATAAACATAAAACTCAAACACATTGGCTCCAAATAAAATACACTAAAGCCTTATAGCTAAAAAAAAAGTAAAAAAAATCTCCAAATTACATGAAACCCTAACAATATCAATCTCAATAAATTATTATCTATACTAAAGCCCATACGCAAAGTTACTGTTCACCAATAGTGAACGAACGAAACTACCCTTTTTCCTCTCATGTTTTTTCAACTTTTCCTCGATTTGTACAGTAATAAGCCCATTTTGCCCTCCATCTCGCCAGTATTTAAAATTTATCCCGAGATCTTATTGTTTATAAATAGTAAATTAAGTGACTTACGTTTCTTTTTTTTAATCTGGCTTCTGCTTTTTGTTGATGACTAACACATGCCTAGGTTTTCCTTTTATCTTCTTCTTTTCTCCATTTCTCTCATACATGCCGCTCAAACTCTGCTATCTTTCTCCAAAACTCGAAAACCACCCATCACTTGCTTCCTCAAAACCCTGCTCTCTTTCTTGCTTGTTAAAACTTTGCCCCAAAAATCTAAAAACCACCCATCTCTTTCTCCAAAACTCTACTCTCTTTTCGATTTGAACAAAATTTAAAACCTACACAGGCTTGGGTTTCCTGGTAAGTTCGTCTGATTTTAATCGGCTGATTTTGTGATTTTCCTCAAATTTATTCAATCGTCTAATTTGTTATGTAGCTTATCTTTGTGTTTTCATTTCGTTTCAGGAGAGAGGGATCTGTATATCTCTCTCCAAATCTGCTCTCTTTCTGATTTGAACAAAGTTTAAAACCCACACAGGCTTGGGTTTCCTGGTAAGTTCTTCGTCTGATTTTAATCGGCTAATTTTGTGATTTTTCTCAAATTTATTCAATTGTCTAATTTGTTATTTAGGATATCTTTGTGTTACAATTTCGTTTCAGGAGAAAGGGATCTATGGATTGAACGAGTTGCTTCATCATCTGTTTTGTTTCTTTTATAGGTATATTTGTATGTACAGTTATGCCATTAATTCATATAAAATTTTCGTTTTTCTTCATTTTTCAATTTTACTCTTTAATTTTATTTGAACTTTAATTTTTACTAATTACCCGCTATTAATTCGTTGTTGATTGCTGTTTCTTTTCTCAAGAAGTAGCAGACCTTCGTTGATAGTCTACAAGGTTGTCATATTCTTTATTTTTCATCTTCCAATTCTGTCCATGATTCGTTTAATTTCTTTTTTCAAAATCATAAAAATTGCAAGTTTAGAATTATGCATAAATTCGTTTAATCTCTTGATCACAGATGATAACCTTTGAAGCAAAATTAGTCGTTGTTCATATTGGTCCACCTTTAACTCATTTTTTTAAATGCAAAATTGATAACTCTTCTCTTTACATACTGTGTTTTTTGTGTGCAAAAATCGAAACGAATTTATTTTTCTCCCGAGTCCAGAAATATTGTAAAGTTTGGTGGTGCAGTACCCTAGGTTCTTTACTTTACTCTTCAAGCTCTTTTTCCTTTTGTGGGTTTTCAATTTTTTGATAACTTGGCGAATTCTATATAAATTTTTTTTTTATTAATTACCGGTGCTTCTTCATATGTTACAAATGCAATTTCATGTTGAGTTTGCTTGATATTGGTGTTTATGTTCTGGGTTTTAACAATGTTACAAACAGTTGCCAAATCTGAATAATGTTTCAAAGTATTTGAGTTTTTTTGTTAATAAGAATTGAATTACAAATTATAACTTACATGTGAAAATAATGTTATCTTACTATGAAGAAAATAATCTTATAATCTTTCACATACAAATGAACATGGATTCATTTTTATTTTAGTTCTCATCGTTGTTGTCTTCTTTTATCCCCACAAGTGGTGCACGCGTTGATTTGAATAAGAGAGAATTTAGATGAAGAGTTCAATTTGGACTGAGATTAGTAATGAGTTGAACCAGTAATATGAGAGTTTTTTTTAAGCACATGAGTACTATTGACATAAGACGCAAAGAACATGATTTATTTGTGGTTGAGCTATTCTATAATTGTCACATCCCGGACAGACTCCGCCGTAGCACGATATTGTCCGCTTTGGGCCATACCCTCACGGTTTTGTTTCTAAGAACTCACGAGCAACTTCCCAGTGGGTCACCCATCGTGGGATTGCTCCAGCCCAAACTCGCTTAACTTCGGAGTTCCGATGGAATTCGAAGCCAGTGAGCTCCCAAAAAGCCTCGTGTTAATTGGAGGTGGGTATGTACATATAAGGCACATCACCCCCTCTCAGTTGGTCGATGTGAGATATCACAATCCACCCCACTTAAGGGGACCCCGGCGTCCTCGCCGGCACATCCGTACCAAACTGCAGAGTGGCCCTAATACCATTCTATCACATCTCGAACCGGCTCCATCGTAGCACGATATTGTCCCCTTAAGAAAAATTTCGTTCGCGAAATTACATAACACAACTACTGGAATAACTGCGGATACTGTGCCCGCATATGCTCCTCAATCTCCCAAGTAGCCTCCTCTACCTCGTGGTTACTCCACAAAACCTTCACTAAAGGTATCACCTTGTTCCTCAGAACCTTCTCTTTCATGTCCAAGAGCTCTATCGGTTCCTTCTCGTAACTCAAATTCTCCTTCAGCTGCAAAGGCTATGGTTGGAGTACATGTGACTCGTGCGCTACATACTTCCTCAACATGGACACATGGAATACATCATGTACCCGAGATAACTCCGCTGGCAAGGCTAGCCGATAAGCAACTGCGCCAACACGCGCCACAATCTCATAAGGACCAATGTACACGCAACTTAGCTTACCCCGTTTACCGAACCTCACCACACCCTTCCAGAGTGACAATCTCAGAAACACGAAGTCGCCAACTGCATATTTACGGTCCTTAGAGTGTCTGTCTGCTATACTCTTCTTGTTGGAAATGTGCCCTAAAACCAATCATATGATGATACTTTACGGACATTTCAAATGTTAAACTAATTTAGTTTAATATAAAGGGCAATGATTATTGTTTAAAGTAGTCTCATATAAATGTTATATGCTCAAACAATAAGTCCAAGGAATATGTGCTTATGAGAATGTAATCTAAACAAGTTAGGTTCATGAGACCATTCTCGTTCATTGACATATCCTAAACGTTCCTGATCATAGGATTGCCAATTGGGCATTGACAGTCCGTTAAGATCAGTACATGTTATGTCTTCTCTTAGGGAGAGTGACTAGTCTCGAGTCATTGGTGTAACTGACATCAAGACAAGCATGTAGGTGCTCAATATGGAATGAGTTCACTGAACGCGATCAACGATGAGTTTTCATGATCATGTCACATGAGAACTCATAGTTGGGATAATGCAAATTAGTCCTTTGACCTGAGGCATCACAGTTGTCTTGTGGTAAGGTCCTTAATCTTTGATTATGTCAAAGGCACCCCATCTGAGGGTGTCCACGGCATCGTTGGGGTTAAGCTACTTAGCCATGGAGGCAAGTGAATGCGCAACAAGGGATCTCTAACCTTCAAACGGTTTGAGGGAGAATACTCTATGATATGATTAAGAATCTCTGGCCAGAGTATGAATGAGATTTAGGAAGTCGTTCCAAATCATATTCAATGTAATCATATAAGTAAAGGAATCACATTGGATAGTAGACATGAATAAATTATCAAACCAAACAATGTGGTCGAGAGTATTGTATTAGAGAAGGACCGTATTGCATTGCAATCCTAACTGAATAGGTTTCTCCACCTCTTCTGATTAGCTTGGGTAGCCATGACATACTGCTAGGTGTCACTCATGGTTTGTGGTAGCCCTAAAGGTGTATGATCACTAAAGGGAGAATTGAAAGTAAGTTTCAATTCACAAATGATTTGAAAGAGTTCTAATCCTCCACTGCCTCGCTAAAAGAAACCTAATGGATCGCACACCATGTAAGGTAGACTTTGATGCGTAGAATGGAGATGAGTAAGAATAATTAAATGGTTTAATTATTTGTGGCAAGGATTAATTAATATGTTAATTAATCAAACGAATAAGTTCGTTAAAGACCTCGGGTTGGTTTTTGGGCTTCAAGGCCCAATGGGCTTCGAACGTCAAGCCCATTGACTTAAGTTGTATGACAACTTAATGGCTAATAATAGATTAGGGCCCAATAGCCCAATGAACCCAACATGGCCGGCCATTTAGGGCAATGTAGTGAACTTGCTTTAATTGCAAGTTTGCCACTACATTGTGAAATGATATAAAACAAGTTTATAACATTTCATACATAGAGGTTTTCTTTTGGGGGAATAGGTGAGCATGAAAATGCTCCCTTCTCTCAAAGAGGCCGGCTACCCTAGAGGAGTAGGGCTAGCAATCTCACTCACTCTAAGGCACTCATCTTCTCATCAAGACTCTCCTTGGTGAAGAGACTTAGAGGTCCCCTACTTTGGGTACTTGGAGAAACCTATTCTTTGATCATCCTTCGAAAAATGTTCATGGAGCAAAGAAGCTTGGAATGAAGACCCTCTCCATGGGTGATTAGCCTTTGCTTAGGCAAAGAGGAATCTACAAAGGTATTTGATTTCTCAACTCAAAATTTGTTTTGATTTGAGTCTTGGTTCACTATATCTACTAGGCTTTGAATTTTCTTGGGTAAAGTTTCGTTTTAAGTGCATAGAAGCATGTTTCCGCCTTTAATTGTTAAATGCATGCTTAATGATGTTGCTTAATGAACTCGGTTAATCCACAATTTTCCCTTCACTTCTGTCTGTCCTGGACCGCTTTCAGGTTATGTTTAATCACCTGAATCTTCTCTGTAGTATCGTCAACCAATTCTGGGCCCTCAAGTGCTCGCTCACCTACCTCAGTCCAACACAATAGGGTCTGACACGCCTTCCCATACAATGCCTCATACGGTGACATACCTATGCTAGAGTGAAAACTGTTATTATGGGCGAACTCTATCAATGCCAAGTGATCATCCCAACTTCCCCCGAATTGAAGTACCGAAACTCTCAACATGTCCTCGAAGGTCTGAATCGTCCTCTCAGATTGACCATCTATCTGTGGATGAAAAGTTGTACTGTACATAAGTTTTGTTCCCATAGCATCCTGAAATGCCATCCAAAATTTGGAAGTGAATCTCGGATCTCTATTCGAGATGATGGAAACTGGTACCCCATGAAGTTTGACTATCTGATCTATGAACATCCTTGCTAACTTATTCAACTTGTAGTCTTGACGAACTGGTAAGAAATGAGCTATCTTTGTAAGTCGATCGACAATTACCCAAATACCATCACATTTCGCCCGAATAGGTGGTAACCCAAACACAAAGTCTATGGTAATATTCTCCCATTTCCAAATTGGAATAGGAAGTCTCTGCGATAATCCCGAGGGTTTCCGCCTCTCCGCCTTCACTGGCTGACAAGTGAAACACTGACTCACATATTCGGCGATATCTTTTTTCATCCCTGACCAATAGTAGTAAGGTCTGATGGTGTGGTACATCTTAGTACTGCCCGGATGCATAGCATATGCAGTCAGAGCCACTCTGCCGTTTGGTACAGTTGTGCCGGCGAGGACGTCGGGTTCCCCTTAAGTGGGGTGGATTGTGATATCCTACATCGACCAACGGAGAGGGGGTTATGTGCCTTATATGTACATGCCCACCTCCATTTAGCACGAGGCCTTTTGGGAGCTCACTGGCTTCGAAGTTCATCGGAACTCCGAAGTTAAGCGAGTTTGGGCTGGAGCAATCCCACGATGGGTGACCCACTGAGAAGTTGCTTGTGAGTTCCCAGAAACAAAACTGTAAGGGCGCGGCTCAAAGCGGACAATATCGTGCTACGGCGAAGTCTGTCCGGGATGTGACAAACGTTCTTGAAGAATTAACTCGAATTATCGTGGACGTCCCCATTATGTCTCATCTTGATCCCCATATTCTAGATTCCAGAGTGTAGCTCCAGACGCTTTCTCTGATCTAGCTATAGTGACGAGATCACATATACCAGCTGCAAACATGCCTGTAAGGATAGATGTCCTAACGGACATCGAGTTAACAACCCCGAAGGGTGTGTCGCCCCTAAATGATGGTTGGCAACCCCTGTTGCGCGGCCTGGTACGCCGACGGCTAGCCAATCAAAGTGGAGAAATATGGCATAAAATGAATCCCTTCCTTGTTCGCTATCTCAACCATTCCAACTCATAAAATTAATTCGGATGGAAGTTTCTGAAAGACTTTCATGGATGTGGTTGTAACGTATCTCTAGGGATTATGATACGAAAAATCTACATGGAAGTTTTTAAGGACTTTCATAGACCGATTCAAATAGTTCTAAACCACAGAACACCCTTTCTATTAAATTGAGGCGTTCACTTTACGGATTGGAACAATCCGGGCGGATGTGGTATGTTACAACCCGTCCCAAAATTTATGTGAAATTACCAAAATACCTCTATGGTCAATGTTGACTTTTGTTGACTTTTCGGGACGACTTGTAAAAAAATTATTTCTTTACATATTCTTGTTGTACTTGTCAACACGAACGAGTGGGCGCAAGCGGAACTCAATTCGGAGTTAAAACGAACAATTTACGAAACTTTAAAGTATAGGGGCATTTTAGTCCCCGTAAGTTAAAGTTAGGGTTTTGGGTATAGGAATTGGTGGCTGTGCATCTAAACAGCCAATTCCCTCAATTCATATCCCACCCCGACCTAGCTCTCTCTCTCTCTCTCTCTCTCTCTCTCTCCCCTCTGCCTATGGTGTATTGGTAAAACCAAGCTCAGTGAGTCAGTGCAGCAATGGAATCGTCTCTGCGAGTTCGAAGCTTGAACGAAGTTCCTTCGGCCACAGACTTCGCGTCTCGGATCGAATCCACGAATGTTCCCACCGTTTTTAGCGGCTGCGTCAAAGATTGGAAAGCTTTCTCCAATTGGAATCCATATAATGGCGGTCTCGAATATTTGCAGGTACCGCTGCCATTTTCTGCATTCATTGGTCTATGTAAGAAACACATGCATCATTCGGAGGGTGGTTCCGGTGTTGAATCAGATCGGCCTGGGCTACTCGAGTCTTCATCTGAGTATGACAGTCCCAATAATCAATACTGAAATTGAAGAGAGGGAACTGCTGCAGCAAAAGGGATTGCTGGTCCTGCCGGCGCTGGCACAAACAATGGTTGGATGCCATTTGGATGTGGAAGTTGGGACCGAATTGGTGGGGCTGGAAATACACCAGTTGTTGGAACTGCTACATAGTGCTTGGGACCAACAGGATGCCGGATGTGACTTGGAGATCTACCAAATAGTGGACCCCAGTAAGATGACTGAGCTGGAGTAGGTGCAGAAAAGCGTTGACCATCGCTCATCGTAGATTTCTTTTGTCGAGACTTTGTGAAAGTAACGAGTATCATTGCTTGCGGATAGAAGGTATTGCATGTTTAGCAAAATCTGTGGATTTCCCTTGCAGCAAAAGGAGGGATCTGCAGCGTTCATGATCAAACACTCACTAGTAGAAAAAATGGCTTGGGCGACAAAATTTTGGGCGACGAAGAGAAATTCGTGGCCCAAAAGAACTTTGGGCGACGAAAAAACCATATCGTCGCCTTTATTTGGTTTAGGCGACCAAACATTAGGCCACCAAATTTTTTGTCGCCTAAAGGACCTTAAGGCGACGAAATTTTTTCGTCGCCCATATAAAGTTTAGGCGACGAATAGTCCTCTTCGTCGCCCAAAAGATGGAAAACTGGCGCCAAATAACATTTTTGGCGCTGAATTTTTGGGCGACGAATAAAATTCGTCGCCTTAAACACTTTGAGCGACGAAGGTTTTGTGGCCCAAACTTTGGACTATAGGCGACGAATTTTTTGATTTAGGCGACGAATAATTTCGTCGGGCAAAACCTATTAGAATCCTTTTCTACCCGAGAGGCAGTTTTTGCAGAAAAAATCTGCAAACCTCTCTTTTTCTACCCGAGACCAGTTTTCCAAATCTCTCTCCCTATCTCACTCATCTCCCTCACCACCTCACTCTCTCTCTCTCTCTCTCTCCCCAAGCTAGGATTTTGCTCCTCCTCCTCCTCCTCCTCCCCCTCCTCCTCCTTTTCCTCCACCACCACCGGAAATCGTTAACGGTAATTTTTAGTTTTTAATATTTTATTATTATTTATGAATTGTAATTAACATAAATTAATTAATTTTGTATAGGTTTGTTGCATAGGAGTTTTGGAGGAGCACCAATTTGAAGGTATTTTCTTAATTATTTTATGTTGTTGAAATACGAATTTATTTTATATGGTTGTCTATGCAAATGATTTGTATGTGTTGAATAATTTTATGTTGTATTGTAAGTACAAAGTTAATTAATGGTAATTAACTTTGTACGAATTTATTTTGTGTTGTACGTACGAAGTTAATAGTAATTAACTTCGTATCTATTTTTTTAACAAAACCTTAGTTTCCCGTTTGAGAAGCAATTGGATTCGTGCATGGATGCGAAAGCGTGACTGCGATCCAATTGATTCTTGAATTGTCCCATTTTTGGACAGTTTGGGAGTGCACATTTGTGTGTCGTAGTTTGCGGTTCACGGATTAGGTTTTGATTGTGGGTTTTTGGTAACATCTTCTTACGTTCTTCAAGTGCATAGTAGATATTTTATATCTACGTCGTGCACTTGGAGAACTGTAGGGAGATGCTGCCAAAATTTGCCCATGTCGAAATCTAATCTTGGTGGATCCGTAAACTACGGCACACAAATGTGCACTTCTGAATGGGATAGGGCCTTTAGCGGAGTCATAAGGTGACGAGACATAGTTGAAGTTATTCTAATGCTCTCTATCTCTCTCTCTCTCTCTTTGTAATGTGGTAACAGGAAAAATGGACAGGCAGTGGATATATAATCCGAACAGATGTGATGCTGAATATTTGGAAGGAGTAGATAATTTTATTGAATTTGCAACGAGACACAACCGGGGACATTCTCATATCAAGTGTCCGTGCAGATTATGTAATAATCATATGTGGGAGACCCCTAACAATGTTCGCCATCATTTGGTAAGAAATGGGATGACGCATACCTATACCATATGGAATCATCACGGGGAACCATTACAGCAAGCTTCGTCTTCGTACCAGTCACGAGAGGAGAGTGGTGAAAGAAATTTATCTGGTAATGACCAAGTCATGGGTATTATAAATGACTGTTATCCGTACGCCTCGATCAATGACGATGAGGAAGTGGGGGATGATGTGCCTCCCGCGATGGACAAGGAAGCATTTGATAAGTATGAAAGGTTATTGAAAAATGCCAAGCAAGAAGTATACGCGGGTTGCGAAGAATATTCGGTTCTTACGGCGATTGTGGAGTTTATGCAAGGCAAGATGAAGTTCCGTATGTCAAACCGGTGTTATGACTACTTTATTCGTATTTTTGCCAGGATGCTTCCAAAAAATAATTGTTTGCCTAAAGATTATAAAAGTGCTCAGAAGGTGCTGAATGGTCTCGGCTTAGGGTATGAAAAAATCCATGCATGTGTAAATAATTGTATATTGTTCTATAAGGAAAATAAAGATTTGGATAAATGCCCTATTTGTGACGAGCCGAGATATAAAATCACACCTAAAAAAAGAAAGACGAAGATTCCAAAAAAAGTGTTGCGTTATCTTCCATTAACTCCTAGGTTGCAACGCTTGTACATGTCGACGCACACTGCAACCGACATGAGATGGCATAAGGAAGAAAGGGTTAATGATGATGTTATGAGGCATCCTGCAGATGGCCAGGCATGGAAAGACTTTGATCGGATGTACCCTGAATTTGCAGCAGACCCACGTAATGTCAGACTGGGACTTGCCACCGACGGATTTAATCCGTTCGGAGTTCTAAACCAAACCCACAGCACTTGGCCGATCGTCGTAGTTCCTTATAATTTGCCGCCTTGGAAATGCACGAAAAAGGAATTTACAATGATGAGTCTATTAATCACCGAAGATCCAGGAAAGTCCATCGATGTCTATTTGCGCCCGTTGGTTGATGAGTTAAAGAATTTATGGCAAAACGGTGTGCGTACATTTGATAAGTCCATTGGGAAGATGTTCACCTTGCGAGCGGCAGTGATGTGGACAATACATGATTTTCTCGCTTATGCAATGATTTCCGG
Source organism: Gillenia trifoliata (assembly GCA_018257905.1). Lineage (NCBI taxonomy): Eukaryota > Viridiplantae > Streptophyta > Magnoliopsida > Rosales > Rosaceae > Gillenia > Gillenia trifoliata. The sequence continues at coordinate 21,286,120 of CM031080.1, forward strand.
TTGGAGTACGAAGGGTTATATGGCATGCCCAGTCTGCAAAGAGGACGTAACATCAGGTTGGCACGCCGGAAAGGTTTGTTATATGGGTCATCGTAGATGGTTGTCATGGGATCACGAGTGGCGTAGGAACGATACATCTTTCGATGGCAACACAGAGACCCGTATCAGACCCAGAGAATGGTCGGGAGATGACATTTTGGCGAAGTTGAACACTTTAGAATTTGGTCCATATGGAAAATGTGTTAGTGGGCCCAGACCAACTTCGCATCCTAACTGGACGTATAAGAGTATTTTGTTTGAACTCCCGTACTGGTCCAAGTTAAAGCTTAGACACAACCTCGATGTGATGCACATTGAGAAGAATGTCTGTGATACATTGGTGGGGACAATTCTAGACATTGAGGGGAAATCGAAAGACACGATAAAAGCTCGTCTAGATTTGGAACGAATGGGCATAAGGCGACCGTTGTGGATGAAGAAAGTCGGGAGTGTACTCAGAAAGGGTCATCCGTTTTTCACTGTGAAACCGGAGGGGAAGAAACAATTTTTCAAGTTTCTTTCTTCCGTACAATTTCCAGATGGGTATGCTTCAAATATCTCGCGGTGCGTGAACGTGGAGACAAATCGATTTTCGGGATTAAAGAGCCATGATTGTCATGTGCTAATCCAGCGCCTTCTCCCAGTTGGTATTCGAAGTCTGTTGCCTTCTGATGTGGTTAACCCGATAGTAAAGTTGTCCAGATTTTTCGCCCAGTTGACTGCAAGGTCGTTGCGTGTCAGATGTAAAAAAGTGCGGAGATGAAATTGTACACATCCTTTGCAAGTTCGAGCAGATTTTTCCGCCAGCTTTTTTTACTAGTATGATTCACGTGATGATACATTTGGCGGATGAGGCGTTGCTTGGTGGACCAGTCAACTATCGGTGGATGTATCCAATAGAAAGGTAATGTCGACCCATGGCCTTTGTATGATTCTTCATCATTTTATACTTGTTTATTAATTACAAAAGCCGGTTTTCGATTTTGCAGGCTTCTTGGGGAGTTTAAAAAATTTGTGCGCAACAGGGCCAAGCCGGAAGGATCCATTGTGGAGGCATGGATCACATATGAGTCGCTCACTTTTTGCGCAATGTATCTAACAGATGTTGAGACGACTTTCAATCGGCCCCAACGCAATAACGACGGTGGTGTTAGGAAAGAAAAACTTTCGGTGTTTGCACAAACTGCACGTCCGTTTGGCTCGTCACCAAGAGGCGAATCATTTTCTGAAAAGGACATGGAGGTAGCGCATTGGTTCGTACTCAACAATTGTGACGAGATTGGCGCGCTTCTGGATGAGCATGAACATTTGATAAGCAGTTCATATCCTTCAAATTTACATGCCGAGAAACACCGTGCATTGTTTCCTCGTTGGTTGCGCGAACATGTAAGTTTTGTACTCTTTGGTTTCTTCACATTTTAGGTTTTTCGTCATTGTCTTCATATGATCTTGAACTAACAAGATTAGAATTTTTTGTACTCTTTGAACTAGGTTTTGAAACTGAAGGAAGAGAATTCGCCGTCATACACCGAAGAATTATATAACTTGGCGGTCGGACCGTTTCGCGCTGAATTGTACTCAGGGTGTCATGTGAACGGCGTTAAGTTTGTGGATGCTCACCGTGATGACAAGTTGTTAACTCAAAATAGTGGGGTCTTGGTCCCGGGCGGTGGCGACAGTGCCGATATTGAGTTTTATGGCAAACTAACAAGTGTTGTACAAGTGCTTTACAAAGACCGATTGACACACCCCACTCTCGATACCCACGTGGAGACCGAGTGCGAGCGTGCTGGCCTACACTCGTAAGTGACGAAGCCATTAAATACATGACAACACTTGATGGAAACGAAATTAAGTTGTATTAAAGTTATAAAATCCAATGTCAATATGCATATGGTTCAGAGCGTACTAATGTTGAACAGCGGAAACAATAATGAAAAGAGTTCCTAAAATCTCTATCCATAACAGGGATGGATATTATTATAGAAACTGAAAGTAAAAGATAGATCCCTACATGGTCGGGATCGATGTTCAGAGCTGCCACGTAATATCCTCGACTGCGCCGGATGCAATATCACTATGTCCTGAAAGGGGCGCAAAAACAAAAGTGTGAGTGGACAAAAATCAAAGTTTTCGCAAAACCTTTCTCTTTTCAACATATTAACCCCCTATTGGAAATCCAGTATAATTGTCGAAAACATACTACCATAGTATAGTTCAAAAGATACTTTATGAGTATAACTGAAACGCATAAAAGTATAATATTCGTAAATCACAACTAATAATTCCAATAATATGTATAATCGAAAAACCAACACAGGGTATATGCGCGATCACCCATGTACGGGTTGAGGAACAGCCTCTCAATCACCGTACAAGTCCAATACGTTATCCAATCATTTGTACTCCTAGTACCACACACATGTAAGTCCTGGCGCCGCAGCGCGTCACACCCGAGTCCTTACGTAGTGGGGCCTTTTCCCCATAAACAACAATAAACGTAAGACAAGCTTGCACTAAGGTATTTACCGGACAATACCCCTAGAGTACAGTGCGTGTGACCCATACATGTGAGAACTGTCCTATGGCCATGAGAACGGTACTACAACGTAGTGAAAGCATACCAAGTGTGTTTGAAAACATACATACGTACTCATGTGTATAGATATGATAAGCAATATCCCTTTCATAATTCCAAATATTTAACATTGCATAAATAAATCTTCCCTCAAAACCATACATCAAAATACCATTTAATACTTATGCAAAAATAAGATCATAGGATAAAACCATTTCATAAAGTATTATCATACTTGATAAATAATCCCAAATCACCAAATCAATCCATTTTCCAATATATGTACCATAAATTAAATAATTATGGTTGCACAAATAATAATCAATAAGTATATATATATTTATAAATAAATATATATAAGTAGACATGCTTTAAAAGCCATTTTAAAACCATATATAATCATAAACATAATCATTTATAATCATAGAAACCATTTTATAAAGTAAATGTCCACTCACAGGTGATCGGGAGTGAAATCTCCCTCGGTGTTGCCCTCCTCGGTGTGCGGAGTCGAAGAATTACCTATTTAATGTTAGGGAACAAATTAGAACTTCCCTAAAATAACTTAAAAATAGGCCCTATAGAAAAATACCCCAAAAATAATACTATTTTAGCGAAAACGAGCTCGAAAAACGATTTCCGGAGCCCGAAAACCCTACAGCCGCCGCACGCGCCGCCACGCGCCGGGAAACGATCGGGCGCGCCGCCACGCGCCGGGAGGTGGCTTCACGCGCCGGCCACGCGCTGGCACGCGCCGGCACGCGCTGGCGCGTGCTCCACGCGCTGGCACGCGCCGCCACGCGCTGGCGCGTGTCTCCACGCGCTGTGACATGTCACCCACGCGCGGCACGTGTCACCCACGCGCCCCACGCACCTGCACGCGCCGTCCCACGCGCGGATGATGTCAGCCACGCGCCTGCTGACGTCAGCGCCGTTAAAGTTGACGGAATATACCTTTTTGGACGGAATATGCTGACGCCGTCAGGAATATTCCGTTGCCGTTAACGGAATATTCCGTCGTCCCCTTCCTCTCGCCGGTCGCCGGAGCCGCCGCCGCCGTCCGCCGGCGCCTGGTTCGCCGGAATTTCTGGAAAAATGCCGATTAAGTCCCAAAACTTCAAAAATTCATAACTCCTTCGTTCCTTGGCCAAATTGAACGTGCCATATATAAAATCGAAGGTATTGAGGAGTAGAATATTTTTATACCTATTTGAGGCCGGAAAAGTGGCCGGAGATGGCCTGAAATTGGCCGAGAAGCTTCGGGAAACCCTAATTCCGTTCTCCTTCAAAACTGCACCAAATTCGACGTTCTTTATATCGATTTGAACCTACTCAATCCAATAAAACCAATGGTAATGGTCTCGAGGCTTACCTTGGTCTGTATTGTACATAAAATCGATGAACAGTTTGCCTATTCCGTTCCGACGTTGGTTTGAACGATCGGGTTCGAGTTTGAAGATTCTGAAATCACAGCCTCGTTCAGAATGACGAGACGATTGTGATGGTATGGATTTTGGGCGACGGATTGACGGTTTTGTGATTCGTCCAAGGTTAGGGTTTGTCGGTTCGTTTTTGGCCGAGAGAGAAAATGGGAGAGAAAGAGAGGGAGAGGAAAAGTGACGTGCAGAAAATGGGGGAGGGTTGGCTGCTGTGCAACCAGCCAAAAACCCTAATTCCCATACACGGAGTGGTAAATTACCAAAATGCCCCTACACTTTAAAGCTTCGTAAAACGTTCGTTTTAACTCCGAATTGAGTTCCGCTTGCGTCCACGCGTTCGTATCGACGAGTACATCAAGAATATGTAAAGAAATAAATTTTTACAAGTCGTCACAAAAAGTCAACAAAAGTCAACATTGACCCCTAGGGGTATTTTGGTAATTTCACATAAATTTTGGGACGGGTTGTAACACCGATGCCAAGTGATTTTGTTTAAGTGTCATTGGTTTGATACAAATCCAAACACGAACGAGAGTGTTAAGCGAGACGAAGGGTTAGTATCAGTGAACACTAACACACGTTGGTACGATGAAGACCCTTACATTTTAGCAACTATGGCGAAACAAGTCTTCTATCTTGATGGCCCGAAGGCGGGGGATGGTTGGAAAGTTGTGCAAAAAATTCATCACAGAAACATATATGATATTCCTGACGGAGATAATAATGAAGACGAAAGCAGACCTGACCAACAACTTTCATCGGAGATAGATTTTGTTTTGGCAACACCGGTGGATAGAAATGTAATCCAAGAACCGCTTGAGGTAGCTGGAATGCCTGAAATCGAAATACCAATTGATTCCATTACAATTGACCTCGGTGATCTGAGACGCTACAATCCCTCTGACCCCGCACGGACCGAGGACAGTGATGATGAGGAATCATATGCAAGCAGCGAATCTAAACTACCAAGTGAAAATGATGAAAGTGACGACGATGATGTGTATTGTATTTCTGATTCAGACTAGCAAGGTTCGGATGTGCTGAAATTATATTTCAATAAACATTGAAACATACAGTGAACTTTTAATTTGTAACGTTGTCAAATTATTAAGAATAGACATTGAAACATAAATTATACCTTCATTTACCAAGGAAAAAAAAATATTGCAAAATGTATCTTAGGCGACAAATATATTTCGTGACTGAAGATACTTTGGGTGACGAAGCTTATTAAGTGGCCCAAAAAGTAGCTTTGGGCGACGAATAACCGTTCGTGGCCCAAAGTAGCTTTGGGGCGACGAAGGCTTATTCGTGGCCCCAGTAGCTTTGAAGACGAATAGCCGTTAGTGGCCCCAGTATCTTTTGAGCTGACAGCAGTGTCGTCGCCCAAAGATACTTTGGGCCACCGAACGGTGACAAGTGAAGTAGCTTTGGGCGACGAATAACCGTTCGTCGCCCCAAATGCTAAAATATTTACCTCATTTCTATAAGAATCAAAACATTTTATGAAATGTATCTTAGGAGACGAACTTATATTCGTCGCCCAAATTGTCTTAAGGCGACGAATAAGACTTCGTCGCCCAATTATTCGTCGCCCAAAGTAAATTATTCGTCGCCCAAACGGTTAATATTATTTTTTAAACCTGTCTATTTTTAAGGTTTTGGGCGACGAATGAGTGTTTGTCGCCTTAACCTATTTTTTAATTTACACTAAAAAATCTCTTAATAAAGTAAATGATAAGGGGGAAAATTTTGTAAAAAATATACAAACTGACACACCCCACCCTCGATACCCACGTGGATACCGAGTGCGAGCGTGCTGGCCGACACTCGAAAGTGACGAAGCCATTAAATGCATGACAACACTTGTGAAAACGAAATTAAATTATATTAAGGTTGCAAAATCCAATGTCAATATGCATATGGTTCAGAGCGTACTAAATTTGAAACAGCGGAATCAAATAATAAACTGAGTTCCTAGAATCTCTATCCATAACAGGGATGGATATTATTATAGAAAATGGAAGAAAGAAGAATCCCTACATGGTCGGGATGAAAGATCAGAGCTGCCACGTAGAAGTCTCAACCTCGCCAGATGCTATCTTACTATGTCCTGAAGGGGGCGCAAAAACAAAAGTGTGAGTGGACAAAAATCAAAGTTTTCGCAAAACCTTTCTCTTTTCAACGTATTAACCCCCTATTTGGAAATCCAGTATAATCGTAAAAACATACTATCATAGTATAGTTCAAAAGGTACTTTATGAGTATACTGAAACATATCAAACGGTATAATATCCATAAATCACAATTTCATAATTCCAATAAAATATAATAATCGAAAAACCAACACAGGGTATATGCGGGATCACCCATGTACGGGTTGAGGAACAGCCTCTCAATCACCGTACAAGCACTTTACGTTATCCACTAATTTGTACTCCTAGTACCACACACATGTAAGCACTTGCGCCGCAGCGCGTCACACCCGAGTCCTTACGTAGTGGGGCCTTTTCCCCATAAACAACAATAAACGTTAGACAAGCTTGCACTAAGGTATTTACCGGACAATACCCCTGGAGTACAGTGCGTGTGACCCAAACATGTGAGACTTGTCCTATGGCCATGAGAACGGTACTACAACGTAGTGAAAGCATACCAAGTGTGTTTGGAAACATACATACATACTCATGTGTATAGATATAGGAGCCAAAATCCCATTCATAATTCCCAAATATCAAGTATTGCATAAATAAATATTTCCCTCAAAACCATATAATAAAATATCATTTAATATTTATGCAAAAGCAATATCAAAGTATAACCCATTTCATAACATATTATCATACTTGATAAATAATCCCAAATCACCAAATCAAACCATTTTCCAATATATATACCATAAATTAAATAATTATGGTTGCTCAAATAATAATCAATAAGTATATATATTTATAAATAAATATATATAAATAGACATGCTTTAAAAGCCATTTTAAAACCATATATAATCATAAGCATAATCATTCATAATCATAGAAATCATTTTATAAAGTAAATGTCCACTCACAGGTGATCGGGAGTGAAATCTCCCTCGGTATTGCCCTCCTCGGTGTGCGGGGTCGAAGAATTACCTATTTAATGTTACGGAACAAATTAGAACTTCCCTAAAATAAATTAAAAATAGGCCCTAAAAAGAATCCCCCAAAAATATTAATATTTTAGTGAAAACGGGCTCGAAAAATGATTTCCGGGCCCCGAAAACCCTACCGCCGCCGTCCACCGACACCCGCGCCGCCGCACGCGCCGCCACGCGCCGGGAGGTGGCTTCACGCGCCGTCCACGCGCTGGCACGTGTTGCCACGCGCCGGCACGCGCTGGCACGTGTCACCCACGCGCTGGCACGTGTCACCCACGCGCGGCACGTGTCACCCACGCGCCCCACGCGCCTGCACGCGCCGTCCCACGCGCGGCTGACGTCAGCCACGCGCCTGTTGACGTCAACGCCGTTAAAGTTAACGGAATATACCTTTTCTGGATTGAATATTCCGACGCCGTTAGGAATATTCCGTTGCCGTTAACGGAATATTCCGTCGTCCCCTTCCTCTTGCCGGTTGCCGGAGCCGCCGCCGGCGCCGCCGTCTGCCGCCGCTGGTTCGCCGGAATCTAGGAAATTAAATACCGATTATGTCCCAAAACTTCAAAAATTCATATCTTCTTCGTTCTTTGGCCAAAATCAACGTGCCATATATCAAATTGAAGGTATTGAGGAGTAGAATATTTTCATATCAATTTGAGGCCAGAAAAGTGGCCGGAGATGGCCTGAAATTGGCCGGAAAGCTTCGGGAAACCCTAATTCCGTTCTCCTTCAATACTGCACCAAATGGGACGTTCTTTATATCAAATTGAACCTACTCAATCCAATAAAACCAATGGTAATGGTCTCGAGGCTTACCTTGGTCTGGTTTGCACAGAAAATGGACGGACAGTTTGCCTAAACCGTTCCGACGTCGGTTTGAACGATCGGGTTCGAGTTTGAAGAATCTGAAATCACAGCCTCGTCCAGAATGACGAGACGATCGTAATGGTATGGATTTTGGGCAACGATTCGACGGTTTTGTGATTCGTCCAAGATTAGGGTTTCGGTGAAGTTTTTGGTTTAGAGAGAAAATGGGAGAGAAAGAGAGAGAGAAGGGGAAAAACGTGCAGAAAAATGAGGGGAAGGGTTGGCTGCTGTGCAGTCAGCCAAAAACCCTAATTCCCACACACGGAGTGGAAAATTACCAAAATGCCCCTACACTTTAAAGCTTCGTAAAACGTTCGTTTTAACTCCGAATTGAGTTCCGCTTGCGTCCACGCATTCGTATCGACGAGTACATCGAGAATATGTAAAGAAATAATTTTTCACAAGTTGTCACGAAAAGTCAACAAAAGTCAACCTTGACCCTAGGGGTATTTTGGTCATTTCACATAAATTATGGGACGGGTTGTAACACAAACGCTCGTACCGAGAAGGCCTACAACTTTCGTTTACGTGTCATCTCCAAAATCGAACACTAGAAACGATCAAGCCTATATTTCAAATTTAACCGTCGATTAACGTTTACGTTTACGCTCGGTTATTATATATGTAATTTGTTTTTTCATGCCGGTTCTTTTTATGAAAACTTGATCTTTTACTAAATCTAATAAGATGAACGGTTCAGATTTTTTATATTATGTCCTCATCTTTATATTGTAGTCAAGTTTGTATAAGACGTTATATAATTTATGGAAACTATATAACATCATCACACTTTTCGATCAAATGTTAATACGGGGCCATTCTATGAACGATCGGAACCGTTCATCTTACTACATTCAGTAGAAGATCATGTTTTCAAAAAAGAATCAGGATGAAAAAAACTCTATGGACATAAAAACGGAGTGTAAACGTAAACGTTGATCGACGGTTACAAAAGAATATAGCCTTCATGGTTTCTATTGGTCATCTTTTGGAGATGACACCTTAACGGAAGTTGTACACATTTTCGTTACGAGCGTTTTTGTATTTTTTACAGATTTTTCCCACTGAATTACTTATTATGATTTTTCCCACTTTCTGATCTTTAGGCGACCAAAAACATATTCGTCGCCTCAATTGGTTTTGGGCGACGAATTATTCGTCGCCTAAACCTTGAAATTGGCTCACCGCCAAATTTTTTGGCTGATTTTGAAAATTTTAAAGGTTTTGGGCGACGAATTTTTGGGGTTGGGGCGACGAAACGGGTTCGTCACCCAAAGTTGGCTGATTTTGAAAATTTTTAATGAACTTTTGGGAGACGAATTTTTGGGGTTGGGGCGACGAAATGGTTCGTCGCCCAAAGTCCTGTGGTTTAATTACACCCCGTGCTCTTTCTTTTTTCTTTCTTCTGCACTTTCTTCCTCCCTCAGCCCAGACGCCGACTTCTGAACGCACGAGCTCTCAGCCCAGACGCCGACGACACCGTGCTCCGGGGCGGATTAATTCCATCTCTCTCTCTCTCCGTTTCCCTTACCCTCTCTCGAGGTAGGTTTGAAAGTTTGAATTTTTGTTCTTGAATTTTTGTTATTGAATTTTTGTTCTTCGTTTCAAAGTTAGGAATTTCAGTTAGATGGAATTGAAATTGAAATTGAAATTGAAATAGAAATAGAAATTGAAATTTGATTTGGGATTTGGAATTGAAATTGATTTGGGTTTATGGACAGTGAGCAATTTCAGTGTGTGCTGTATTACTAAAGATAGATACTAATTACTATTTGAGGACTTTTGTAATTAGTAATTAGTAATTAGTAATTAGTAATAGCTTGTTTCAACAGAGAGATCAATTAAAAAAGAGATTAATTAAAAGGGCATACATGTTCATGCATATGCAATGATTTGAGGAGTTAAGCACACCAGCACAGTGGTAAAATTACCAACCACTATTGAGTCCGTGAGATGAATGAGGTTTGTCTGTTAGCACGGTGGAAGTGGAGCCTTATGGCTTCAATAATTGCTATCTACCTCCATATAAATATATATTTACGATTTGTTTTTTTATTTGGACTTTGGCCTCAACCAGGCATTTGCTACATAGCTCTAGTTACCTGTATGCTGCAGATTCCTTCATTGCAGGAACCAGGCTGGGCGGGGATTGTAAATAAAGCTAATTAATTACAGATAGATGCTTATAAGAAATATTAATTACAAAACATTTGAGATACTGTTTGCTAGTTAGCGTAGTTTCGTCTTTTAAGTTTTAATCGAAATTCAAATTTCCAAATAACATACAGACATCCAAGAGCTATAGAGTGTGATGTACAACAGCAAATGCACAAACAGACATATATAATGCGTCACTTCAATACCACAAACGTCAATGACGCAATATGTTTTTTTTCTGATACATCATGCTAATGCTGTCGCTTGATTTCGATGTTAATTAATCATTCAAAAGTTAAAGAAAAAGCGACTTGACCGTATCTGAAAACGCATTTAGAAGCGAAATTGAAATTGGACATTATGGATGGTTAAACCGTCTCCAAATCGAATTAGTAATTAGTATTTCTAGAAATATCTTTAGATGATACGAATCAATTTTTGAGGACTTTTGTAGGAGAAGATAGATCAGCAGCTTTTTGCTAACTGTATTCCAACCGCCATTTCTGTGATTAGTTGACAAAAATCTAATTTCATATGTCATTTTTTCAGTAAAAATTGGATAGACTGTAATAAGTGGTCAGTTTGAGAATTCTGTGTATTCTGTGCATTCTGTGCATTCAGTGGTCTGTGTGTGTGTGCATTCTGTGCATTCAGTGGTCAGTTTGAGAATTCTGTGCATTCTGGGAGTAGATATTTCTGACAGTAGCTGTGTTATGGATTTTGGGTTGCTATGGTTTGAAATTTGATGGTAGAGCTACTTTGGTTTTCCCTTTCAACGCTCCTTGCTGAGAACATTACGATGCTGATTAGAGGAATATACTTGTTTATGGGCAATTGGGAATTAGGACATAGATGAGAAGGATGGTAAGAGAGTGAGGGAGAACTAACGCATTGAACACGCGCATGCGAGATTACCCACATACAACAAATAGGCATCTTCAAAGAGCACAAACACATATATAGGGGGGGGATAGATCACAGATGCCCTAGTTCTGTAGAGAATGTCCAACGCCGGGGCTATGACCTTAGTTTTATTTTATGCATTTATTCTAAGAGACTTGAGAGGACCACAAAATCATAACAGTTTGATATGCTAAATAAATTATCACAGCATCATTCTTAACTAAATAGTTTAAAATTTGTTCAAAAACTAGCTCGGATTTGTAGGAAAGAAAAGGCTACTCTATGGTCAAAAGTGGTATAGGATAAAATGGCTATATATATAGATTCAAAAAATGGTTAGGAGTGGGAATATAATTTGGTATAATTGATATATGTATTGTGTAATTTGTTAGTGCTTGTGAATATATGAGTGTACGGAATTCATTGTTAGTCGATTAATTGATAGAAATTTAAAATTATTTTATACTTGTTTATAGTTCGGTTGGTTAAGAACATTGAAACTTTTACTCGTTCGTGATCTCAGGCTTATCAATGATTATATGAGCAGCTACGGTGTAATTAAGATACCGAAATATTAACTATACATTTTTATATTCTAAATATTAATTTTTAACTAGGTTGATATAATTTGAGCTAGTAAGCACTATCTCATTAAGATTAAGAGTACATTCTGTCGTGAAATATAACATTAATTTTAGTTTGTTTCTCTTATTTGGAATAAGGAGAAGATGATAGTTGAGTTTTTATTGTATGTATTTGTGGGAATAAGTGCTTTATTTTGTATGTAATAAAGATACCATTTGCTAATTTTCATATATGGTTGGTCAAGTGGGAGAAGTTGTTTTCAATGGTGCCATTAGAATGATAGTGGGTTATGAGACCACCTACCCATCCATGCGTTGACCAATTTTTGTTGGATATTAACCATTTAATCATGTTTGTAAATCGCATCGCCCCCGCCCAAATGAACTTTAGTTGCTTTTAGGTTGCTTGTATAACATTACACGATTGTATTATTGTTGTCTTTGATAGATGTTTAACAATTTATTTAATATGCATATGTCATTTTATTTAACAATTTGTAACATGCGGAATTTACGGATGTCGGGGTTGATTTCGATACCTTGCCCGCTCACAGTCTGGTGCGGCTCGCTACGGTCGGCCGCTCCAGGATGTCTCAGGAGTGCTGCCTCGTCCCAGCTGACTTCCGGTGAGACGTTTCACGTGCTGAGTGCACGTCGGGCTCACCAGGGACAACGTCCGGGTAGAAGGCCTTGAGCACACGAGACTTCCACAATCGGCGGCGAGGGCTCGCGGACAGTGTGTACCACTTACCTCCTAATCTTTTTCATTTTTGTTCGCTTGTTTAATCGGTCCACAGATCGATTTTGATGGATGTTGAACGTTTGGTTGCGTCTGTTTAAGGATATGTTGGAATATGTTAAGAATTTAAGAATATTTTGGAATATGCTAGAATTGTTGGATATGTGGAATTGTGTGGATGTGGATATGTTGGAATTGTGTTGGATATGTTGGAATTGTGTTTGATATGTTGGAATTGTTGGATATGTTGAATATGCTAGAATTGTCAAATATGTTGGAATATGTTGGATATGTTGGATATGTTGGATATGTTGGATATGTTGGATATGTTGGAATTGTTGGATATGTTGGATATGTTGGAATTGTTGGATATGTTGGAATTGTTGGATATGTTGAATATGCTGGTGTCGAATATGCTAGAATTGTCAAATATCTTGGAATATGTTGGAATATACTGGATATGTTGGATATGTGTTGAATTATGTTGGAATTGTGTGGATGTGGATATGTTAGATTTATTGTTTGCAGGTTATGGGAAATGTTAGACTTTTAGGGGGAGGTTATGTAGAATTTTACGTAGGTTTTAAGATGTCGTTTTAACCTTGACTTTCTTATTTGTTTTGTCGGGAAGAAAAATGCCCGGGGCCCTTGCGGACAATTGAAGTCTGCAGGGGATCACACGGGCGAGTGAAAAGATCACCGTCACCTTTTACGAGGAAAGAATGGTTCGGACACATCTCACCCGGCCACGGCACCACAGTGTCGGAGATAGGGCGTATTGCGGTGCCTTGTGCCACATGCAATGGAAATCATGGCAATTTGTCCCCGAGATGAAACGAAGCGCGATGGCACAGTGTAGGTGAGTGTATTCCATACTTTGTACTACTTTGTTTAATTAAGTCCAATATTTTGTATATTTTAATAATATTGTTTATATTTGCGGGTGACTTTAACACTACGGACCTTGATGCCAAACGGATAAACTACATAGACGGCCTCTTCAAGAGCGGTACAAAAGAGTGGAAGGCCGACCTCCACAAAGTTTTCAAGTTGTATTCGGGACCCACAGTTGCTTTAGCAGGGGATGCCCCCCCAGGAGTTGAGGGAGCGGCACGAAGATTGGGAGTGGTTATGTAACCACTTTCAAGATACACTTTTGGTAAGTTTACACATATTTTATTATTTAACTCAACAATTAATATATGCACTAACAAATATATATTATTTAACTCAACTTTTTTGGTTCAGAGATCCGTTCTCGAGCCAATGGGATAAATAGGTCGAAAAGGTACTTAATCACCACTGCAGTTTGATGCCACTTTGCTATGTTGGCTCGAAGTATGACGAGGTAAAACTTTACATGTTTTATTTTTAATATAATTTAATATTTCTTAATTTTAAATTTTAACCTTTTTATTTTTAGCGGGGTGCGAAGTTTAGAGGAGATTGACATGTTCAGGGAAGTTTATCGCCCGGTGATGAGACTATTTCGGTAACTCCATGGATTTCTTTAATTACTTGTTAATTTTCTTTTTATAATTATTATAAACAATAATATATATTTTCTTATTCTGAGGCCACTATGGTGGAGAAGAAGCGTACTTCGTCTCGAAGAAGTGGCATGCTTGAGCTCCCAGGCATCCGCATGGAGGATGTCACTCCAAACTGAATCTTTGGTCTTCGTATACTAACGGAGACGCTAGACCAAACACGGTATAGGCGGGATTTAGGGTTTGCGGGGGGATGGGGGAGCGCGACTCACGAGAGAGAAAGGGTGCCTCATCTTCCCTATGACAATTCCCAGAAGAAGGTCACTGTTGAAGGCAAAAGTTGAAGACACCGGACGGCCCAGAGGCTCGGGCGACCACCCATTCGCGTCTCGGATGAGCCAAGTCTTAAACGCCCTCAATTGTCAGGCATTCCACTCGGTCGCCATCATCGGTTGCGGCCCATAATTAGCTAGTTATTTAGTTTTAAGATTTTAATTTATTTTTATTATTAAATATTGTGTACGTACATTTCTTTATATAATCAACTGTTTTTACATTGTTCATTATGGCTGTATTGTCTTTTAAAAATACCAATTAATTAATGAAACACAAATCCAAAAAAATTTAAAAAAATATTAATCAATAAATAAAAATAAATAAATAAATAAAAAAACATAAAATAAAATAAAATAAATAAATATTTTGAGTACGAATAGCGAGTCGTCAGCTGTACTTTAGTACGAATCGCTGATGCATTAAGCCAAGATACTGAGTACAGTCCTAATCGTCGCCCAAAAGCTACTTTGGGCCCTGATCCACCGTCGTAAGCCCAAAGCTACTTTGGGCCACAGTCCTTCGTCGTCGCCCAAAGTATCTTTGGGCCACGAATCACCGTCGTCGCCTTAAACAACATTGCCACGCATATTTTCGTCGCCTTCAATCGTCGCTCGAACGTGGATAGGGCGACGAACGTATATCCTTCGTCGCCCACATGTTTGGTCGACGGACTTTGAGCGACGAATAGTGGGCGACGAATTATTGGTCGCCCAAAAGTTTAGGCGACGAAATATGACTTTGGGCGACGAAAGTTTTTTTGTCGCCCAAGTGCCTTTTTGTACTAGTGACTTTATGTCAGGAATCTCAAATGAAGTAAGCAGCCTTTAAGTTAAATGATGGCATGATTTCATATGCAAGGTAAAGAGAAAGGATAAAACGATTTCATATGGATGTGGGAAAACTATGCCATGATCCTGAATTATTCAACTCATATTCTTCCGGCATGCCAAAAAAAAACAACAACGAAAAATGTGTTCTATTAGTTTGAATAATGTAAAAACCGGAGAACTTTTTGCTTGGCCTTCTGGAACTGCAGAGGAGAAGAAGCTGTCTCTTGTTGACCTTGAATTAGCCTCCAGGTGGCGAGATTCAACTAGCCTATATGTCGACCTTGATCAACATGCATCCAGATGTTTCCAATGTGAGTGGACTTTTGTTTTAAATAAATGATTTCTATGCTTTGAAAATATTTATATTTTGGATATTTATATGATTCTAAATGGTTTTGAAGCATGATTTTGATTCCGTGACCTTATATAATATAAAATGGTTGTGAGATATGATTTTATATATATATATATGGGTATATATATATTATGAAACTATTTTGAGATATGATATTTCTATGGATAAATTGATATTTAATTATTGGCTTCTATGCATAAATATATTCGATTATATAAGGTTTGGTTATTTATGGTTATTCTAGTAAATGGTTTTGGACTATAATTTCGGGTATGCATATATGTTGGTATTTGATATATGATTTCCGTTGGGAAATATTTATTTATGCGATATTAAATATTTGGAAATTATGTAATGGATATTGCTCCTTATATCTAAACACATTATTATATACGTATGTTTTCAAACACACTTGGTATGTTTTCACTACGTTGTAGTACCGTCTCACGGCCGTAGGACAAGTCTCACATGTTTGGGTCACACGCACTGTACTCCAGGGGTATTGTCCGGTAAATACCTTAGTGTAAGCTTGTCTTACGTTTATTTTTGTTTATGGGGAAAAGGCCCCACTACGTAAGGACTCGGGTGTGACGCACTGCGGCGCAAGTGCTTACATGTGTGTGGTACTAGGAGTACAAATTAATGGATAACGTAAAGTGCTTGTACGGAGATTGAGAGGCTGTTCCTCAACTCGTACATGGGTGATCGCGCATATACCCTGTGTTGGTTTTCCTTTATAAATATATTATTGGAATTACGAATTGTGATTTATGAATATTATACCTTGTGATATGTTCAGTATACTCTTAAAGTACCTTTTGAATTATACTATGATAGTATGTTTCTACGTTTATACTGGATTTTCAAATAGGGGGTTAGTATATTGAAAAGAGAAAGGTTTTGCGAAAAACTTTGATTTTTGTCCACTCACACTTTTGTTTTTGCGCCCCCTTCAGAACATAGTGATAGTGCATCTGGCGAAGTCGAGGCTTTTGCGTGGCAGCTCTGATCATCCATCCCGACCATGTAGGGATTTATCTTTTCTTTCCAGTTTCTATAATAATATCCATCCCTGTTATGGATAGAGATTCTAGGAACTTATTTTATCATTTGATTTCCGCTGTTTCAAGATTAGTACGCTCTGAACCATATGCATATTGACATTGAATTTCGTAATTTTATTACCATTTAATTTTTGGTTCCACTAAGTGTTGTCATGCATTTAATGGCTTCGTCACTTACGAGTGTCGGCCAGCACGCCCGCATTCGGTATCCACGTGGGTATCGAGGGTGGGGTGTGTCATGGTATACCCGTTTAAGTGAATATTTGATCAATTAGGGATATGTGAATAAACTATGCCCCTGCGTGTACAAAACTAAATTTGCTAGAGTTGCAGTCTATGTCGATGACATAAATCTCACTTAGACTTAGAAGAGCTTGAGAAAATTGCCTCGCACCTGAAGTCGGAATTTGAGATGAAAGATATTCGGAAAACTCGTTTATGTCTTGACCCGAAGTATCGAGCAAAGTTCAAATGGTATTCTGGTCCACCAATCAAAGTACACCTAGAAGTCGACCTCTTCACAAAGTCATTGCCGAATAAGCTTATTCGAGGATTTGGTATGTGCAAATTTTCTTATTTGCAATGCTTGTAGTTCTTAAGGGGAGTTTCGTCGAACTCAGAGGGAGTATCCTGAAGTATACTCACTTGACCTTAATGTACTTTGTTTCCTTACGATCAAGATCATTTTTCCCATTGGGTTTTTGTTACCTGACTAGGTTTTAACGAGGCACCCATTCTAGGTTGGTCATACCCTTGTGTGATTTGTTACTACTTGTGTCTTGAAATTGTTAAGTATCGACATTGCATTAACTCACTTTTCTCTTTAGACTATGGGTTTTGTCCCGTCTTGGGTTTTACCATAACCAGGTTTTGTGAGAATTTTTACTTCTTTTTATATGCAAGTTCCGTACTTGAGACTAGCATGTTCTCTATTGTGCCTACGAGATGACTTCATCAACTATCTCTAAGTCATCTTCAAAATTTGATGCGATATATACTTGAGTATTTGCACACTAAAGGGGGAGTGTTGTGGATAATATTAAACATGTGTTAAATGTGATTGCTTAAATCCTAGGTAGATATGGATTGAGATATTCTAGATATCCTAAAGATTACATTCTTATTACAACTGTACTTGTTTCACTATAAATAAAGGCATTTGGCATGAGGAATATACACTACAATTCCTCAAGCCCTTTGCTCTTTCTCTCTACTTTTCTCTTTTCTGCACCCTCTAATAAAATAGGCCACAACATCATATAAGTTGTTTATTAATTATCTGGAATGAAATTGAAACCATATTGATTACTAAAATGTCCTTATTCTTATCTATTTTATTGAGTTGAAGTGAATGATCATTTTTTTTACCAAAGCGTTCATCATCCCAAAGCTTTTAACCAAAGACTAATCTGAACTAGGAGCCGCCGAAGCTATGAGAAATTTCATCTTATCCCTTACCAACATCAAGCATATTAGTTTGCATTGCATTTCGAACTTAGTTGAAGTGAATGATCAAAAAAATTAATTTATCACCCAAAAATCCAATACCTCCAAAATCAGTAGTTTAAATCCTAACATTATCCAGACAATTTTTCTTTTTATTACAAGGAAAGGGTTTGAACTCGAGACACATCGGAATATAAAGAAGAAGACCCTAACCACCAGGACAATCTACCATTTGTTGAATTTCTTCAACCAGATGCCATTATAGCCATTCAGACTGGGCTGAGTAATATTCCGGTTCAGTCAGCATGAGGCTCGTTGCATAATCGGTAATTTCAGTCACTTGCGAGCCCTTTTTCCCACCCTCTCTCCACACCACTGTTTCAACTAGTCTCTTAAAGCATTTTCACCCATTTTGTGGATTTCGATCTAGGAGTGGACTTGTGGCAGTTACTATTCACTTATTTAGTAAAATGTCTTGGCTTCTCTTTGTCACTTTGCACCCATAGTGAATAGTAATTGTCATGGCAATCGCTATACACAAATTATTCAACATTCTTTTTATTGCTTTGTTTGTTAAGGACTTTTA
The DNA here is from genome assembly GCA_018257905.1 of Gillenia trifoliata. Taxonomy (NCBI): domain Eukaryota; kingdom Viridiplantae; phylum Streptophyta; class Magnoliopsida; order Rosales; family Rosaceae; genus Gillenia; species Gillenia trifoliata. The sequence continues at coordinate 21,304,669 of CM031080.1, forward strand.
ATTGTCTCTCGATGTTTATACCAGAGACTGCTAAGATGGGGTTTGTTATAAACTGGTTATAGACAAAATACTCCACTCTTACGCATTCATGAGAAAAGTAAAGACAAAAAGTAAAGACATAATACGAAGACAGAAAGTAAATACAGAAGATAAAGACTGATAAGTAAAAACAAAAGGTAAAGACTGATATTGAAAGACTTTATATAGATAAAGGTTCAACGATTCTACCTATAAGGATCAGGTGTAATTGGTAAGACTCCCATCGGATTGGATATAGATCCATCGGGATGGTCCTGATGCTACTTCCTTGTAAAGAAAAACAATCAAAGACACATTGGCCTAAGATTGGTAAATCGATGCCACCAAATGGAAGGGATTTAATTGCAGAACTAATTCACTATTCCTTAAAGATCCTAGGAGATATGATCCTAGAATTCTAATCTTTGATCTCAAAATCACCACCTACACAGGTAGTGTGAATGAGATGATCACAAATAAAGAGTTTTATCCTATTTGAAATACAACTAAATGATCTGTAGGCTGAAAAAGGGTTCAGGGATTTCTCAGTAGGTTGTCTTCTGAACTTAAGAGTTCTGTTTTTTGATTGTTTGAGTGTCCTTGTGCTTGAACTCTTCCTTTGTTTATATAGACCAATTGAATTCTACACAGTAGCTGTCAAGTTGCATCTGTGACGATCTTGAATACTCTACAAGGTAAGGCCTGGTCCAGAAAGTATTGATAATATATCTGATCAGTCTACTCCAAAATGCTGAGTGCTTTTGCATTTAATGCTGATGGTGAAAAAAGAAACTGTAAGCTTTCCTTTTTCTCACTTACTGAACTGGATTGGGCCCTTTCCCTTAAGGCCCAAACCATTATCAAAACAAGGTTCTGGTCCAGTGAATATTTTTAGTGTAAATAGGTGTAGAAGAAGATGATAGAGAGAGAAATACGAGAGAGAAACTGAGGAGGAAAATGAAAGCTCTTTGTATTATGATTGATGATTAACTGATACAACAGTTTTTCTTCAGCTATTTGTACAAACAATGCTTTCTTGAATACTAAGTATCTCGCTTAACAACATAACAAACTACTAACAACTCTTAACAAAACTACGATAGCCCATTACACCAGATGATGTCATTTGTCAATCTTTACCATATCAAACCAATGGACCAGATAGTGACATGTCACTTAATATTAGTCTCCAACTAAAAGCACTCTCAGGTCACATACTCAACATACTAATGCGTGTTACAAGCTGACTTTAGGAGCTTATCCATTTCAGAACAGAAATTCAGCATTTGCAAGCTATTGTCCAAGTGCTCGTCTACGGTAAGTTTATAGCTCTCTTGACTAGTATTATTAACCAGCACTGCGCTTGCACTCTCCTTGCTCAAATAGCGCACGCGTTCCGTAACTAGCCAATTTTATAAGATATATGAGGATGACATAAACCCTTTTGCAGCTAGCCTTCTCCATCGAAAAAGGTACTTTAATTTCTGGTGAATTTGTAAACTTTGTTAGCAAAGATGCATATATCCTGTATTCGATCGGACCTGTACAATGTATATTCCTTTTACTCTCCTTTATTTGTTGGAGATCATATGTTAATCTCACTTTTATTCTATCTTCTCCTTTTTCTTCTATCTTGGACCCTGTCTTTGGACTCCTTTCTTCTATTTTTGTTTAGTTTTGGAGCTCTCTGGTGTTGATTACTTATCGATCGAAATAGGTTTACACATTTTGCAGTTCTCTGGTGCATGCAATTTTCTATTTTGCTGTGTCCAGAACATTTTTTCCACTGCTACAGAGTCAAACTAAAGAACCATATAATTTGTATGAAATACAGACGTCGAACGGAAAAAAAAAAAACTGACTAGAGTACATTAGCAACTAAGCACATAAGTAATGAAACACAAACAGAAAAAAAAAAATTGATGGGAATGCAATGGACGACTGAAACTAAGATAAAAGAAAGAAGCAACAAAGAAAAGAAGATAACATGTAGATGTAGAAGTAGAACGAATGAAGAAGAAAGATAACGATGATCAAACAGGGAGAATGATATAACATCATATTCAGTCCACAACAGCCAGATCCTGATACTCTTGGCCGGCGATGGCTGCTTCCATGGCATCCTCCGTGACGAGAACCCCATCGCGGTCCAAGAATGTTTTGAACACATTGTAGCTGAAGCCACCCAACAACTTCCCCCCTTGTTTTGTTGATGGCATAAACATTGTTGGATTCCTCAGATCCCAGAATCGAACCTCCGGCACCACATCCTCGTAGCCTTGGTCCTCAAATTTTTTCCGTATTTCGTGCATATTATACCTCCGCTGAAAAGTTTCAAGCAACTTGTCTTCCTCAGACTTGTCTGGGTCGTATTCGTAGTCACTAGAGAACACAAACACCCTCTTGATCATTTGCTCCGGCTTTAAATTCCCCTTCACAGCCACTTCTAGAATCAAATCAAACACTTCCATGATACTAGCACTATCACAGTCCCACCCGATGTCCAAACTCCTCACAAACTCGCACTTGGACTTGAGATCATCCCCTTGTATAGAATGCAATTCAGGCGTATAAAGTCCACTGTAAGAGATGAACTTTCCCTTCCATGGCTCTTCATTCAGTTGAGATGTCAACAAAGCCAACGCCACTCCCGCATCCCTGCAGGCGGGCTCATTGTTCATCTTCATCTTTCTCTTCAAGTCACACACAACCAGGGAGCTTTTCAACTTTCCCTGCTTCAAGTAGATGTCGTCCACCATTGCATTCCACTGAAGCTCAGCCGCTTCCTCAACATCCTCATCGTGGGCATAGCACACGATCTCATTTGGAAGCAGAGCATCTGGTGCCAGCTCCTTAATCTTGCCGGCTTTCACATCCTCCAAATATGTCTTAACAGCGCAGGGCTCTGGCTTGAACCCCACCGCCACTGGATTATAACCCCACCGGTTGGAACCGGTAAGATCATCCACCGTTGGCTCCTCCAAAACCCTCATCAAGGGCACCAAAACCTCCTTCCTCAGCCGCTGTCGGACTTTGTATGCGTAATCAGCCTCAGCCTCCGCATCCAATTGCAATCGATCAACATCTCCTCCACGCGGGAAAACCTTTTTGGCAATGCTCTCGCACAACAAAGTGGCCCGATCGTAAGAGGAGTCGACGTAAGGGCACCACTTGGCCGCCGAGGTTATCTCCAAGCATTTATTCTGAGACTCATCAATCATATGGAAATTGTTCAAGTTTTGAATATCAGAGTTGAGGCAGTGTGCGTAAAGGTCCGAGATGGCCTCGTGCAAGAGGCGAAAATTGGGGTCAATGCGGTACCTCTCAAGAGTCTTTTTGGCCATAGCGAGGGAATCGCTGCTGTTAATAACAAAATCGAAATCGTCGCCTCTACTAATCTCTAACTTTAAATCCTCCCTCGTCCTTCTCCTCCTTCTGCTGCCGCTGACGACGTCTTCTTGTTCTTGGCCTTCCAGAGCCCGGTACAGAAGCTCGAGAAGGTCCGGGAAAGAAGCGAAGGAAGAGGCGATGTGGAGGAGGTTGCAGGCAAGGGTGTTGGGGTGGTTCTGGTAGAGCCAATAGGCCGCCGTGTAGAAGCCTTCCCTGTCGTCCTTTCCGGTACCCTTACGACCGTCTAGTAGATTGCATATGAGCTTGAGGGTGGTGAGGGGGTTGTTCGACCAGGCCAAGGGCAGCAGTTTCTTCAGATAGTTATGGGAATAATAAGACCACGACGACGACGACGAAGACACCGGCATCGTTGTCTCGGTCTTAGAAGAAGAATTTGTGTATGTGTCTGTGTCTGTGTTTGTCCTAGGTGGTTTGACGAGGAAAAAGAGATCGAGGCAGGGGTTGCCGTAGGAGGGGGAGAAGGAGGGGGAGACTTTTGCAATTTCAGTGGCAGCCGTTGTTGTGAGTGTTAGAGGACCAACGAGAGTAGTTGTTCTTCTGAATGGTAGTTGCGGAGGGGAAGATGATCTGCGTTTGCATGCTTTGAGAACAGAGGAGCTATGGTGCACTTGCACTGGTACTGGTACTGATACTGCTGTCTTCATCTCTAACTGATCGGAATCAAATCAGTTACTCTCTTCTTACTGATCAGAATCTGATCGTACATGGATGGATGATATTTTCTGGTTCCAAAGTCCAAACAAATGAATTTAATACGAAAGCTGTGCTTGGGCTCCAAGGAGTTTCCTTCTAGGGCTTCCAGCTTTAGAATCCAACGTCATCGAAGAGCATGAAAAGAAAGGCAATGCTTATTTATTTTTTCGAGAAATTTGGTTGGGACCATATCAAACTCATTTAATTTAAGATAATACTTTAGTAGGATAATACTTTAGTATTACCTAATGAGTACTCTATATACTCACTTTAATAATTTAGTCCAATGATATTTTAACACATGTTTTATTATTTAAAAAAATAAAACATATGCTCTTTAATTCTTTTTTTGCTTTTAAAAATAAAGAACATATGTCATTTTTTTTATTGTGCCAAATTAAAAACTGAGTATATGATACTCACTAATGAGTATTCAAGTATTATCCTTTAATTTAAGAATTCTAATTCAATAAAAAGAAGAAAAGAAGATCGTTGAAACAATTAAAGGCTTTCTTTTTTTGGACAAATAAAAATCAATCGGCTTCAATTTGGACATATAATGAAAAGGCCGTTGTCCTTGAATTTTATGCAGTGCCTCGGCATAAAGTAAAGAAAGAAAGAAAATCAGGAAAATATTTGAGATTTAAAAGGTGTCCAAATCATTGAATTTGGGTCATCTATTTTCTCATACTATTTAATGATTTAGATCATGGAAGTTTGATTCGAAAAATAGAAAAATAGATAAAGGGTGGTGCTATTCGTATACCCTTTTTTACTTTTCTCATACTCTTATTAATTTATGACTTTAGATTTTTTTCAATTCATTTGATCTAACACTTGAAAATAAAATAAAAAATGTGTGAGAAGTAAAAAATAGAGTGTGAATAGCACAACTCTAAATAAATTAAACTCTAATGCGACAAAATGACATTTCTCCGAAAAAAAATGTCAAAGCGAGGAGAAGAATTTAGGCATGACTTATTGATGTGTAAAATACTTCTCACAAAAATATAATATATCATGTACCTTAAATTTATTCTTAAAGGAATTGTCCTAAAATTTATTCTTAAAGGAATTGTCCTAATCATGCAACTCTACCACAATTTCTGGAGAGAGAGATTATTAGGGTAGATGAATAAATTGTAGAACAGTACATTCGACTTGGGCACCAAGGAGTTTCCTTTTTCGGGCTCCTTCCAACAAGGATAGGTCTAGGTCATTCACATGGATATCATAAATGTTGTCAGAAAAGAAAGACTCAAATTGAGAGACGTGATGTCTTTCACGGGACTGGCTACAGTGCTCGCAAGCATTGAATGCTCACACTGATCTCACCCTCTTTTCCCCCCTCTCTCCTCCCTCCTCCTTCCTTTTAATGGTGAGATCAGTGTAAGCATTCAATGCTTGCGAGCACTGTAGCCTACTCCGTCTTTCACATGGATATCAAACTAATAAGACCATTTGAAATTTGAGTTCATCTAGATCTGGTAAACGAATCGTGTTTGTCTTATTTATGTCATACCAATTATAGTAACGAAATCGTGTGGTATTAAATCCATCATTTTAACGGATTTTTAACAAGTGGACCGATAAGGACTCTATTAGTTAAAGGGTCGTGTCGGGTTAACGGGTCATGCAAAAAATTGTTATGTCTAAAAGTCTAAATTGTTATCTTAACGGGTGATCCGAAACCTGTTATTTTCATATCGTTTCGTGCCGAATTAACGAGTCGTGCAAAAAGTTGTCAGATCTATGTAGTGCCGATGCGTGTAAATTGCACATAAACTATTCCTTTCATGGTCACTGTATAAATTTTTATCCTGATAAGCTGCACAAAAATTACATTAACTGACCAGGAAAAAACAATGGTTTTACTGTTTTATCATATATTATAATAAGTTTATTAGGAATTAGTTTTGCGGAGTGCTAGCATCAGTTCCTAGGTCAACAGCTCTTTCAATCGCTTTCTCATTTTAGTGACACATGTCCTCTTTTCGCTTTGAAAAATCATCAAAAAACCTAAATACAAATATGCCATTGATGCCATTTAATTGCCAACCCCCACTGCCCCTTCTTTCTTTTGGACTAATAAGAAGATTTGTATATTTGCTTAAAGAACCGATGCCACTACTTCTTGAATTTTGCACACCTAAAAAGAATTATTGTGTAAACTAAAAGTAGGATTAGATGTGGACTAGACTGACACATCCCGATCCCGGACACGCCAGGTGTCGGGAAGTGCTGGCCGACACGTGTAATGTGACGAAAGCCAACTATGCAAGAATTAAGTGGAAAGTAGGAATATTAAGAGTTGAGTGCGGAAGTAGAAGTGTGGTGAGGGTTAAAAACCCATAATACAGGATGCATAACAGTCAGAGCTAAGTAAATAGTGCAGGAATATAAAAACATTCACATCCCCGTGAGGATGGATAATTAAAAGTTAACTACAAGTAGGAGTGAATCCTACATAGTTCGAAGATATGTCAGAACCGCCGACCACCGCCGTAGAGAGCCCTCGAATCACCGCTAAGTGAACCGTCACTAGGTCCTGGAGGGGCGCAAAACATAAAACGGTGAGTGGGTCAAAAAGCAAAGTTTGATAAAAACCGTTGTTTTCAAGAGTTTACTAACCCCTCACTGGAAAACATGTATGATTGAGAAAATACGTCATACCCGTAGGTATGAACCTCAAAATACTATCATGAAAACATTCGGGTACTCCCCGATATATAATGTACTGACATGCTCACCCATATGTAAACACACAAGTCCACGTGGCTAAACCACAGTGAACAGGCTAGGTATAAAAGTAATACGCTGAGTACTACAATGACGCGAGTCTAGCGCTAAGCGCTGGTGCACAAAGTGCAGTCACACAAGTCCGAGTTGCCTAGTGCAACCTAAGACAGGCTAGTACCTACAATGGATCCAAAGCTGCGTAGCGGTACAAATAGTGACTACTCCTAACGTCAAGGCTAGTCCTGGCCACAAGACTGAGTACTAATACCTGGGGTGTATACATCTAATGATGAGCAACAGTATGAAAACATGTATGGCAGTATAATACGAATGTTCTACCTCCAACAAACGTATATGATATGAAGTATGCTAACAGTTCGAAGAAAGCATTGAAAACCATACGTATATACATTTATCAAAACAAAGACCCACTCACTCACCTGTAGGTAGCCGGGTCGTAGCCCCCCGGTCCTGGGTAGCCCCGGTAGTCCTCTGGATAGGTCTCACCTATATGAGATATCACTGTAATAATGATTAAACTCATTAAGGTTACTAAATAACTAATTAAATACACCTATCCCTTGTTTGCTCAACCAGGAGGTTCAAAACACCTCAAAAATTATCATGCATACTACCCCGAGGTAGTACACGTCGTCACGAGTCGACACGTGAAAACAGATCGGAAATTGGACCTCCCACGCGCCCTCACGCGCGGCTGGAAGGTGCGGAGCCTATGGCTCCACGCGCAGCTCCACGCGCGGCTCACGCGCGAGCTGGTCAACGGAGCCGCTGAGCCGGTCAACGCGGCTCGGCTCGAGCCGGTCAACACGGCTCGGCTCAAGCCGTCAACGCGGCTCGGCTGAGCCGGTCAACGCGGCTCGGCTGAGCCGGTCAACGCGGCTCGGCTCAAGCCGGTTTAAGCCGCTGACGTCATCAAGCCCGGTCTGACCCGGTTTGCTGACGTCATCGCTGACGTCAGCGCCGGTTCTCTGGTCTTTTTCCGGTCGCCGCCGCCGCCGCCGGCCGCCGCCGTCGCCGTCGCCGTCGCCGGAATTTTGGCCGGTTTTCTGGGTAATTTTTAAAACTTCGTATCTTCTTCATTTCAAGTCCAAAAATTACGTGCCATATATCAAAATGAAGCTGGAGAAGAGTAGAATCACGGTGTACCTTTGGATTGGTCGTACAAGCTCGGGAAATGGCCTGAAATTGCCCCGAAGGTTGCGGTTCACTGTAGCAAAGTCGATCTACATCAAAACTCAACCAAATTAGGCAAACGACCTATGAAAATTCATCTACTCACCGAGAGGAACACAATGGTGGTAGTTAGAAACCTCACCTCGGTCTAGATTGGCCGGAAAATGGCCGAGAAGGTCCGGTTCTTCCGGTTGCGTTTCCCGTCAAACGGTTGAGAGTTTGGACGAACGGTTTGCACCGTTGAGTCCACGGCGTCGAGACGAAGGAGGTGGTGATTTTCGTTCGCTTCGATTCGACGGGTTTCCGTCGGTGTGCACTGTGCACTCACGGAGAGAAAAGGGAGAAAAAAGTCAAAAAAATTCTGGGGAAAAGAAAGTGACGGGGAAGAAGGAAGGGGAAGAAAGAATAAGGGAAAAATTGGGTTTTGGGGGTATTGTGCACCCACCAAAACAGTAAACTTACACGCTCACGTGTACAAAATAAACACGCACGTGTAGAGAATATTCCTCAGAAATTATTTTATAACAAACTTTTTACGGGATGTTACATAGACCATGTACTAATGTATTTCTTGTAAAACAAGTAAATCCTATGAGAGATAGTCAAAATGATCATTGAAATTGGCCAAACTTCTCAATTTGTTACTAATAACAAAAATCGGTAAATGTGGTTCTTGTTTTTGAATGTTATACATCAATGTGGCCCTTTTTTTAATATGTCGTAAAATTTTTCTTTAATGTGTTGATGTGACACACAAGTGGTTTTACCAATCCAATCATATGATGTCATTTTACACGATCAACCATTTTCTAAAATTTTCTAAATTTTTTTAAAACTCGCCGAAAACTGGGACAATTTTCTAAAATTCCTAACTTCTTCAATTCTCAACCATTTTACACGATCCACATACCAAAATGAAGCTAGAGATGAGTAGAATGAGATTGTACCTATTTTGGGTTTGAAAAGTGGTTGAAAATGGCCGGAAAGTCATGGTCTACAACCCGAGGTCCGATCTCCCCTAAAACTCAGCCAAATAGCACGAATTTAGTATGCAAAATCATCAACTCAACGAAAGGAAGCTAATGGTGGTGGTTAGGAACCTCACCTTGGTCGGGATTTTCGAGAAACTCGCCACAAATGTCTGGTTCTTCCGTGTCTGATTCCGGTCAAACGGTAAGGAGTTTGGGAAATTGGCTTGCACCATTGACCTCAGTGAGTTACAATGAATAAGATGGTGGTGATGGTTTGGCTTGGTTTGACAGAATTTGTGTGGCCACTGTGCATTACGCACTTTCTTACGGGGGGAAGAATATTTCCAAAAATAGCTGGGGAAAATAAAGAAAGAAGGTATTTTTCCTAAAATAGTTGGGCCACTGGATACCTGCACCACTATATTTCCATAACAAGAAATAATATTTAAACTATGTAACGTTTTCGTTACACGTCGAATTTTCGTCCAGTTCGTGTTCACGCGCTCGTACTGACGGGTACTACAAGAATACGGTGAAAGAGAATTCAAAATTTAAAAAGAACTCAAACGTCCACGTAGGACTTCCATGTAGCCCAACCAAGGGCATTTTCGTCACTTTACAACTTCGGAGAAATAAAGTACAATAAACTTAGAGACGGGTCGTCACAGGCTAGATACGGCAGCTATGACCCAACGACTTATCAGTGAGTGGACATGTTTATTTTAAATTATATTATAGTATGTGTTCTTGAAATGTGTTTCATGAAATATTATATATCATGTTTTTAGGAAATTAGAAATGATTTTATGAAATATCCTTACTTCATTTTTATATAAGTTTTAGAAATTAATATTGGCATGATTATACATTTATTACTGTTACTTATCACGTATGCTTGCACGATGTTATTACTGTTCAGACCAGGACTAGTTTCACATATATGTTCACATTGCACTGACACGCTCACTTTGAATCTATCGTAGGTGTCAGCCTGTTCTAGTTGTCTTGGCATCTAGAACTCGTTGTGACGCGCTTAGCGCCAACTTCACGTGCATATAGTACTAGAGCGTAATAGAACACCCAGCCTGTTCATGTGGCTACTTTCTGTATGAACTCGTGTGCTTGTATTTATCAAATAAGCGAATTTGTTTTACTCGTGTGCTTCCATCCATTTCTGCAGACAAAAAAAAAACCAACTATTTCTGCAAAAATAAACTGATTTTGCAAGAAAGACTAAACTATTTTTGCAAAAATAAACTACTTCCGCAGTAAAGACTAAACTATTTATGCAAAAATAAATTGTATAAGAAAGATCAAACTATTTCTGTAATAAAGACTAAATTGTTTTTGCAAAAGTAAACTAGTTTTGCAAAATGTAAATATTGAACCTCCTAAATACTCACGAAATTGTTCGAAAATCATACTGTGTTCGAAACAACATCCAACGAATTGTAGGGCTTAAAGCTATTTTTTGATGTTTGAAATTGTTTTAGGGATTTAAATCCTCTGGTATCATATATATGCATAGTATTCGTGCTGCCATATCGACAGGTAGGAATTTTTCTGGAGCTTTCGACTACGTGAGAAACAAGCAGAGTGGTTACAGACTCGAACTGAGTGATGGAGGATCAGGACTTGAGCTGCCTCTGCTTGGCGTTTTCGGGTCAGTGTCGTTGCTCTTACCTTCCAAAGAGTCTTTCACAGCTCTCAGATCAGAAACTGCATCTGCACCATACTTCTTCTCTAGCTCATCCTGTTCCATTGGCAAATCGATGTCGTGAAGTCTTTCTTTCTTCCGGGAGTAAAAGGTAAACTAAAGGAAAATAGGGACAGAGGATAAAGAAAACAGTAGAGTTTAGATGACGAACAAATATGATGTCATTTTCTTCCTTAAGTTTCTCAATTTGCTCAGAAAGCCTCCATATATCGCGTGGGATCTGGGCAATTTCGCTCTCAAGAATCTCCGCGGTTTCTCGTAGTTTCTCACATTCTTGCTGGAAAGAAATACAAAACCAATATATCATATGAAACACAACAATAATCGAGCGAAAAAGAAACTAATGTATCAAATGCAACGAGTCAAAAGTTCATCATCTAAAGAGGAAGACATACTTTACAAGCAACGCATGAGAAACGGAGAGTAACAGAGCTTAGATGACATGTTTTCCAATTTCTCATGTTTGCTAAAACATCTTTCGGCCGCAGCGGTACCAACTTCTGCAGCTCAGGTAAACTAATCTACTGATACCATAATTTTCCAAGAAGGCTAACACACAATTAGATGGAGGAAAGTTTAAATTTTACGGATTAAATTCCACATTAGATTTCTAATGTGAAAGGCGAAAAAGCTCAGGCCTAGAGAACCGTAGAGCATCTACTAAAATGTACACAACTTATCCGAAATCTGAAACTTCTCTCATTTTCTTTAAATTTTGAGTCCCCATTCCGCACATTGCTTGCATCAACGATTAAGAGTTCAAACCTAAAAGAAGGTTGAGTTCGTTCTTGTTCGAAACTTCAAACGTCATTGCACTTCTTATCGCCCCCCATCCAAATCCTTGAGAGACATAAGCAAGTTCTTGCATAGAAACCAAGACACACTGTTTTCCTACAGAGGCATACTGAGATCCAAGTAGTGTTTGACACATGATATACTTAGTGTTCTAAAGAAGTTCTGAAAAATTTCATGTCGTGCATTTTCACAATTAGGTCTTGTATGCTTCATACTGAAAGTTTAAGCTTTTATTACGCGGTAATCTCCCTCTATTTGTCTGGCATTAATTTGGTAACTAAAAAGTATTACCGTATTCTAAACATCGACAAAGGTAAGAAACAAAACTCTGATTAATGAATGAAACCTCTATAAATACCTGTCTGCGTATTCTTGACCTCCTAGCAGCTTCCCTATTAGCCACTCTTCTTTTTTCCACTCTTTGTTCGTAATCTTCCTGTCAAAAAAAAGAGAAGGGGTCGATAAAAGAACAATAGTTGCATTAGAAGTGAATAAGAGAGGAGCATAGAAAGGAATCGAAACAGTGAAACTTTACAAAAACGATAACTAATCCAACGGATGATAGGTCCAATTATGCAAATAAAGACGATAACAGCATCCGCACTTCATATGTTCCTCAAAAGTACATTCTCTAAATCATGTGTGCCAGATTCAAAACTTGTAACTTATCGTCTGTAATCTGTCATAAGTAACAAATTCAAACATGGCACCGTACTAGCAGTCCACAAACATACCAAAAGTAATTTTACGAGGTAAAATTGATAGTTGCTATCAGACATTGATGTTCTATAAGAAAAAGAAAAGCATTGACGAGTACGCTGCCAGTCTTCAATCACATGAATCAACAATTCTAAAGTAGTTATTGTACCCGAGCGACATAGTATGCTTGAAACCAGATCATCGCAGGAAAAGGAAACACACAAAAAGAATTGAAGAATACATGAAATCAAACTGGCAGAATAAAAATGTATCCATTTATTAATCCACTTCACATGCATGATTTCTCATACAAACATCAAAGTGGGAGCCAGTAGAGCCAAGGAACCATTTTGCCTCACCTTCATACGTATAGCTTGACCTCTGGAAACATTCAGACTTCCGAAATTCAAATGGGTCTCAGGCACGTTTACCTCAAAATCCAGAAAATCCAAACCTCTTTTTGTACCACTATACTGGATTATAGCGTTATGCTTAACTGCCCCTGTTCAAGAACCAGAAAATATTACTTAAATGAGTTTAAACAATGAAACTATTAGATTAGATTAGAATATCGCTTCTCTCAAAACCAAAAAGTAAGAAAGGAAGGTACTAATGAAAGTATAAATTTTCAATGCATATCGCTTCTCTCAAAACCAAAAAGTAAGAAAGGAAGGTACTAATGAAAGTATAAATTTTCAATGCATACCAATTTGATGCGTCTGGTTAAGCATTTGCATATGAGCTGCTGAAAATTGCTGGAAAAGAAACAAAAGAAAAGATTTGAACCACATTAGGAAACTCATCATGTGTTCTATCAATCAGTCACACAATCTCGTTTGATTTATTGAACATAAAACTAAGTAGAATGACATACTCGGTTTGTTTCACCACTCTCGTCTGATGAGTCCTCACCTCTGCTTGCAGCACTGTCAAAAGGGAACAATGCAAAACATGAATAGGCTTTACCAAATAAATACATGTTACGGAAGGGATACAAATTAACAATACCTATGAGAAGCACCATCACAATTATTTCCAGAAATAGAAGTTGTCTTTTCACTTTCTGCAACTCTATTACCTACGAACTCCGTACCTACTGAGCCTCCCTCGTATATTATCAATGATTCCGTGTACTCGTCGAGAATCAGTTCTTCTTTCTTTTGCATTTCAAATGCCGCACCCTGGTCATTAGTTTAATTGGTTGCAAAATGTATTCATCCATCAATGTGCAAGTAAGTTGAAGGTGCATAATGATCTCTAGAGAAAGAGAGAGAGAGAGAGAGAGAGAGAGAGAGAGCACCTGAGTTGAAGGTGCACTGCTTTCCCCAGTTCCCATTTGTTTGGCAGGTATTGCAATCCTACTGGTTATGAACTCCAACAACTAAAAGACCAAAGTAAGCAAACAATTCTAAATTAGCAAATCATACATCACTACGTCTTGATCATAATTAGAGCTCCATTAAACAAAAACATGGGCAGAAAAATTGGTTCTCAATTGAACACGCAGTTCTGAGCAAGTGGCTTGTAACTCAGCTGGTTAAGAGTATTCCGATTTGCACCCGAGGTCCTAAGTTCGAATACCCACTTCCCAATATCGATTGTATAAACAAAAACACGCAGAGTTCTGAGTTCAAATGCCCATCATTTATATATTGGGGGTAACTTTCATAGCATTAAGCTTGCAAATTTAGTTAAATAGGCAGCCAAACCTTGTATTAGCAGTTGCTCTAAGAGTTTAAGCTAATCAAAAAAAGCAAATAATATAATAAAAATAAATGAAGAATTACTTGAATTAGTAACTGCATACATTAACATCAATATTCTCTGACACTAATTCTTGATTCTCAACAAGTTAACAAGGGAAAAAAAAACAAAACCCATTCTTTTAAATTCAAGAACCGCAAACCCAACTGTTTAATTAATAATTATCAATAACAAAATTAGCGCCATAATCTAATTCCATGAAAGCTAGAGAGAGAGAGAGAGAGAGACCTGTGGCTGAGTTTGTTGTGGCGCCAAACGAGAGAGTCTAGTGTGCGTGTGGGTTTGGTTTGGTTTGGTTCGTACTGTACAGCTCGAGTTATGAATACAGTGTACGATATGGGTACTGGACCTTTCCTATTCTTAGGATTGTTTCTGGAATATACTTCTACGGTTCAGAAGTGGTTTCGTTTCCACCGTCCTAATTCTTTTCTTTCGTTTTTTCACCTTTTTTGGTGTTGGGTTTTCCTTTTCGGATCCGGCTAAAATGCTTACAAGTATTTCATAGTTACACGAATTTAACTATTAATAATTATATTTTTTTAATGGTTAACAGTTAGATTTGCGTAAGCATAGAATGCTTATAAGCATTATAGTCTGTCCCTCCCTATACAATTATAAAAAGGTAATTGTGATTTGAGAATTGGGGGATGCTATTGCTACCGAACTTTCTTGTTTTATTTCTTCAGCTCTCTTTTTTGGGTTCCACTTCCATTGATGCATACCATACAATGGTCAAACCATTGAATAGTTCAAAATTCATTTGAAGCCCACCGCAAATCAATTTAGAACCATTCAATGGTCGGACGATTCAATGGTCCGTACCATGAAAGATTTTTCCCTTTTTTTTATCTAACAATGTTTCAAGATAATCAGAATTTTTTTACTTTCTAGTTCACTCTTTATAGATCAGTTATGCAAAAAAGATCAATTAAATCAGAAATCGTTTATCTATTCGATTAATGTTGTCAAAATTTCAGTGTTTAATTTAATATCATGATTCATCTATTTATTGGATGACTTTAGATGAGTAGAGTAAACAATTTCGTATTTAGTTGATGTTTTAACAAATTTGATCATTGAAGAGTGACCTGATATGGGAATTAATGATGAAGCAAAGTTTTTGATATGGGAAATAAGCATTGCATTGTCTCCTTTGTTGATGATATCTGACACATCCCGACCCGGATGTACACGTGGACACCCAAAAGTCGGATGTGCTGGCCGACACCACGTAGGGTGACGAAAGCCAATTTGAATAAATAAAGAATATTTGAAGAATTAATGAATAAACACAGATATTGCACGAATACGAAATACTGAAAATTTACAATTACACAGATAAATCTGAAGATCTTCATACCACCGGGTCTCGATGTCGACAACTTCAAGCCGCTAAACCTGGAGGGGCGCAAAAACAGAAGGGTGAGTGGGCCATAGCTAGTTTTTGTAAAAACCTTTCCTTTTTGAAAATACTAACCCCTCGCCGTAAAACAGGTAATAAGTTTTGGAAAACGTTTCTTGAAAACGTACTATAATAGTAGGTAGAAAATCAAGGTAAGTACGGAATTATACTTACCGTCCGAAACGGGCAGAAAGCCACCGTTCGGCATAATTTACTATATAAAAGTTCGTAAATAAAGTTATACCGAAAAGCTGTAATTCAAAAACAAGTATCCGTGGCATCCGTGAAAATCAGAGATAATTCACAATCCAACTATAAGATAGACGCTCGTTTAGGAATGGCAACACACGAGTTCATACAGATATATTCTGTCATGAACAGGCTGGGTGTATAAACAAAGTTACGCTCATGTACTACGATCACGTGAAGCTGGCGCTAATGCGCGTCTAGCGAGTTGAGGCGCGTCACGGCACCGAGCAGCGGCACGCACACACATGGATCCATAGTGGCGTATCGGTGCGGGTGTGAACAATCCCACGTGGCTGAGTCTGGCAGGACGGTACAAATTAACTCCGGGTGAGCCTTCTGGTGGCGTATAAAAACATGCCACGGAGTATTTTAGAATTAAACGATATAAGGTAATTTCCCTTTTAGGATAACCTTTTTAAAACTACCACTAAATAAAGTATTCTGGTCCGTACCGAAAATACCAAGTAATTAACCACAATACGTAAAATACCAAGAATCGCCATACAGGTACCAAGGTATAAATACCAACTTAATGGTAGATTAGGTGAACCCAAATATGATAAGTATCGTTTCCAAGTTCACCCAATTATGGCCCAAAGGCCGTCAAATATATAAGATTCAAATGCATAAATAGGGAATTAAAATAATTAATTCACTTAAGCCTCAATAGGGTTGGTGCGATGTCAATGCGCGTACAAGATAATACCTAAATCACCAATTTAATGGCATAAAACCAAATGGAAATATGGGTCGAGGCCCACCCAATTTCCATGGCTAATACATTACCGAAACTAACAAATATCAAGTCATATCGATAAACCAAAGTAAATTACTACGAAGTACAAAGGTCTAGAAAATACGGGATAAATTGCAATCTAAAGTCATAATACTTGATGTGGGCATAAAATAAGGTTTGCAATAACGTATAATAATCAATTTATAATCATAGGCAAAACCAATTTAATAGTTAAAACATGCAAAACCATTATTTTTAGGTAAGGAAGGGGCCCACTCACTAATGTCTGCAGGAAGGCGGGAGTCAAAATGCACGTCCTCCGACGCCACGAATTCGCCAAAACCTATTTTAGAAACCCACAAATTAGTAAAGTGCAGTACAAGAAAAACGGCGTTCGGATACCGAAACGGAGTTTCGGGGTGGAAACCCAAAACCGCCGCCGTGGGCCGCGGGTGCGCCATCGCTGCGTCTGTTGCCATTTGGCCTCACGCGCCGCCACGCGGCTGTGTGAGGTCACACGCGCCCTCACGCGCCGCCACGCGCGGTGGAAGTCCACCCGCCGCGCGGCCACCGCGCCCCACGCGGCCGTACGCGCGGCCCACTTGTCCCGTGCTTGGCCAGTTCTTGTTAGTCGAGTTAACGGAATATTCTAACGAGCGTTAGAATATTCCCGTTAACGGCGTTAAAACTAACGGACGGAATATTCCTTGGAATGTCCCGTCGACGGAGTTGAACCCGGTTTCTTGACATCGGCAAGGCAGTCGGCCGTCCCGGCCCGGCGTCGCGCGGTCACCTTGACCTCGGTCGGTCGCCGCGCGCCGCCGGCCGCGCCGGTCGCCGTCGCCGGTCACGCCGAGGAACTGGGAAAATTTTGCGAGTTCGAATCTTCACCATTTTCACGCAAATTATACGAAATGAAGCTCAAGTTGAGGAGGGTTCGAAATTACCTAGAGCGGAGCCGAGGGAAAATGGCCTGAGATGGCGGAGTTGAGATCGAAGCTCTCGTAGAATTTGAGTGTCCGATGGCGATGTTCGACATGCGGAGCACGGGTTTGAATCCCGGGACTCCGAAGTCGAATGGGGTCACTTTTGAGTTGAATCGAGGTCGGGGAGGTAGGAGTTTGGCGATCAAAGCTCGCTGGAAAAATGGCGGCTTTGGTTTCGATTTTCCTCGGGTTTTAAGGCTCGCCAAGCCTCGAGGATGATGCTGATGGCGAACCCGGGTTCGAGCTCACGACGTGAGCCAAGGCTTGGATGGTGGCCTCGGGTGTCTTGAGTAAATTTCAGGAGTTTTGGTTTTACGTAAATTTTAGTTCCAAGAGCGTTGGGTTGCCGGGGTTGGGAGCAAACGGATCGAGGGTCGAGTTTGCCCGAGAGAAGGTTGAGTGCGGGTGGTTTGGTGGATTAGGTGGTTTTAGCAATTTACGAGTTACGAGTTGTGCGGCAAATATGCATGTCCAAGTTTGTGTATGTGAATGAGGTTCGAGAGAAAGACGAGTGAAGGAGGTAAGGTGAGAGACACGGTGGTGGGCCCCTGAAAATCAACGGGCGAGGCCCCGAATGCGAGCTGACTAGATTACGTGGTAGAACGCTCATTCGAACTCCCGAATGGCGTTCCTTTCAGCACCTACGAATTCGTATTCACGAGGCACGTCGAGAAAATACAGCGGAAACGTCGTACGAGTTACGGCGCAAAGTCAATCGAAAGGTCAACCCAAAGACAAATCGTCATTTTGCACCTCAGAATAAAATAATATTATTCTCCGTGCGAGTGTGTGGTCTGCCCTCACTTTATAAAAATTTCGTCCCGGAAATTTCCATAAGAAAGGTACAACGAGGTAGAAGCCCCGAGAAAAACAATCCACGAAATCACGTCTCCCGGGCTCCTCGAAAAGCATGAGTAGAGAAATAATAAGTGTCTCAGTAGAGTCGACTAAAGAACACTCCGTCATCACAACAACTCATTGTGACAATAGTGCAACGATCAAAGAGGAATAATGCCTCTGGCTAGCGAATCGGTCGTCTAGGGACGTCGATAGAAATCGATTCTGCTACGTTTACTGACCGGGAGTGGTATGCGATGGAGTGCAATCGTAGTCACTCAACGGCTCAATCCATCTCAAGGCGGAGATTGGTCTCCCAGGAGAAATGAGATGCCTCGAAACTTTGGTGGACGGTGTGATCTACACGTCACACCAAAAAGAAAATACCGCGAGAACTTCAAAATAAAACCACGACGACCCGACTACAAATCATGGAGTACGATAATTCATCTCCACGCGGTTTCGGCTATACGAAAGCATGAGTGATTATCCATCCACTATGGTATTAGTACGCAAACCAACCCGCTCGGTGACTCATCAGCACAGCCAGAACACGTAGTACCGCCGCCATTGGAAGCGGTAATACAAGAATAAGGTGGGTAAGCCCCGGAAGCGATCGGAAAATTTGCTGCATTAATTCGTCATTCCTTGCAATTAACAATTACACGAAAAGTTTCGTGAGAGGCAAATAGCAGGGAGGAAGAATCACTCACGAACGTCGATGAGGACCGACTAAGTCAAGAAAGTTTCGAATCTTGTAACACTCTGCCGGTCGCAACCGTATCCCGCCTCGACAACCATCGGGATCGACAAGAAAGCAATCCGCGGGAATCACATGTCCTAAGAAGCACACATGATTAAAGTAGAGCGGCATAAGGCGAAAGTCTCTTAAACCGGCAAAATCATGCGCAAATGCATTTTGCATGATCGAATCCCAGAATTGGAATATGCCGGAAAAGTCAACCGAGAAGATTTATCACGGCCTTGTCGAGAGATACACGGACGTGTACTCGAGCCATGAAGTTCCATGAGATTTAATGGGCGATTGTCATCTAGAAAGGTATGACAAGGGAAACTCGTAAGGCTCGCAACGAGTCGGAAGGTGGTTAAGTAACAGCAACGTTTTTGATCTTGTTTGTAAACAATCAAGCTTCAGATCGATCTCGAAAGAAAAAGCGTGTACTTCGGAGGGCGAATCCAGAGGAATCATCGATTCTAAGCACGAGTAACGGTTTTAATCGTCACTCGGATCTTTGCCTAAATCGATGCGGGAGCCCTTAGAATACGCGTTACTTGTTCAAATGAATAAGACCCGAGCTCCTACAAAGTGAAGTGCGAGATTGAGCGAATCCGGCGGAAGGTTCCCGGAAGCGAGATTTCCTTTGGCTCACACAACTTCCAGGTGGAGCCAAAAGATAAGAGAGGTAAGGAAAAGTACAATCGATACTGGAAAGATCGATGGTGAATTTCACTTCTCGATCGGGCGGTAGTCGGGTAGATCGTCGAGTAAAGTCTCGGGAGGATTCGTTGACAGCGGTGGATCGTCAATACGAAAGAATTTCCTTCCACCAATGTCGAAATGTGATACCACAGTCACAAGCCCTAAGTCATGAGTTTCGATTTGTACTCGCGGTGAGAAAGTGAGGCTGAAAATTAGATTTCTCTGCGTTGCTCACTTAGGTAAACGTCCACGATCGGTATGCCGGGTGGCAAGAAGGTGGTCAACCTTCGCCGACAATTCACCTTGGCATGAAATTGGGTAACAAATCAGTTATTCCTAGGATCACGATCGAAACTACGGCATCCCGGAGGAATGAAGTTGGCAACGGTGATTAGCGTGATAGCAGTATCACTGATAACCTAAGAATAAAAACAAACTTTACTTACAAGGCATAGCGATCTAAATTATGTCTACTTAGGTAGGAGTACAACATGGTCGAGTAGTTTGAGTAACAGGGTGCAATAGGCTGAGTAGATAATACTTTGATCCATTTGGATTCAAGTAAAAGCCCACGAATGATTAACGTTCAGAAGACAAGATCGGAATGCGTTGGAGTATTTCTATTTGGTCAGGTACGAACTCACCAAAAAGTCAATAACGTTCCATGCTTGGAACAACCGGTACCACCGGGATACGAGTAGAAACACCAAGATTCGGAAAGGTTCCGGGGTATGGGACGGCATTGCCTCGACAATGTCGTCTCCCTGCCCAGCAGGTGTTGATAGAAAGTTTGGAGAATTTGAAATTTCACATTGAAAAACCAGATTCTTACGGAGACCGAAGAATGATAGATCCGATACCCAAACTATTTGGGTGCAATTCGATTCGAGCAGTGATCCCGGGCCGTTTAAGCCGTGTCGAGCACGATTCCGAGTCCTTGGGACCAGCAGGAACTCGACGGAAAAGCTCGAGGAGCTTGGCCAGGAGTCCTAAAAGAATTCAAGCCGGGCTAATATCGGTTTTAAGGTTGTGCGGGTGATTTGTTTCCCTCGTCGGCGTTCGGAATATGAAGATTTGGTAAAGTCAAGCGTACCTAGACAATGGATATGCGCAATTAGAGTCAAAGCGAAGTTATTTTCAATCCATAGTCGCTGGATATGCGATCCATCACGAGTCGCCGAGCGGGCCAAGTCGAGATAGCCGTGCATGCACAAGTGGGAAGATGATCGATTTGAATGACAAAAGTCATGAGTGGAAAGAAGTGTCAACTTCGGAAATACGGAAAAGGATTCTTGACGTACGAAGAAAATTGAGTCACGACCAAACAAAGATCATAAGACTCCACTGAATTGATCAACATCACTAGGATGGAAATTGTTCCAACTACCGAAAGTAGTGGTCACGAATTGTTCGAGAAAGTCGACACAGCCGGTCACAGTTTGATCATCGAAGGGTCATTGTAGTCGTCACGTGCGGAATGTACGTACGAGGAATTCACGGTGATACTTTTCCATTTCCGAATGAAAATGGAAAGTGATTGGAATAATTGGGAGGAAAACGTCTCCAAGTCTTCAGCGCCTAACAATTTGAGTATACGTGGCCGTACTTCAGTGATGCGCTTACGGCCTGCAAAAATTGGCACGTCCGGTCAGACAACGTTAGTTGTTCAGCGTGTCACCGTAGGTAGAAGTTGTCGGTTAAGGTGTAGAACACCGTCGGTCACGAAAGAATTTGTGAAACCAAGTCTCACTGATTACGTCCACAAGAATTTGTCGGACACGAAAACATGTTCCGCCAAAAACTACGCCTAGCGTCGTTCCCGAGGAGAGGTATTTGATGACAAAATCATCCGTCGTGTCAAGCGGCACCACACGAAGTACGAACGATAAGCTGAATCGGTTTCCCAATTCGGTGCGATTTCAACGTAAGTTAGTAGAGAAAACGTCTAAAAACTATGCGTACCCGAAAAACGCGACAAAGCCGTCGGAGTCGAGAAAACTACTAAAAAGCTAGCATTAGTGACGTCGAGGTGGTATGACACTAGAGAATTTAGAATTTAAACCCAAGTTGAATCAATACACCAAGGTGTAGAGTTCGGAGGATTTCTCAATTCCAAGAGTAGAATTCGAGAACACAAAGTTAGAATAGACTGGCAGTGAGTGAATCTCAGAAAAATAGCCAAAGATTCAAGGAATTGAAGTCGATACTGACCAGCAGTGCAGTGCGGAAGGAAGGCATGGAGTTAGTAGTAACCTCGCTCACGATACCAAGCCCCGACACATCCCGACCCGGATATTTACCGTGGACACCAAAAGTCGGATAATGTGGCCGACACACGTAAATTGTGGCAATTTGAATAAATAAAGAATATTTGAAGAATTAATGAATAAGCTTGAGATATTGCACGAATACGAAATACGAAAATTTACAATTACGAATGAAATCGAAGATCTTCGCACTACCAGGGTCTCGATGTCGGCAACTTCAAACCGCTAAACCTGGGGCGCAAAAACGAGAGAAGGGTGAGTGGGCCATAGCTAGTTTTGTAAACCTTTCCTTTTGAAAATGCTAACCCTCGCTAGTAAAACGGGTAATAAGTTTTGGAAACGTTTCTTGGCTTGATACTATAATGAAGTAGGTAGAAAATCAAGGTAAGTACGGAATTATACTTACTTCAGTCAAGAACGAGCGAGAAAGCCACCGTTCGGCATAATTTACTATATAAAAGTTCGTAAATAAAAGTTATAGAAAGGCGCCAATTCAAAAACAAGTATCAAGTGGCATCAGAAGTGAAAATCAGAGATAATTCACAATCCAACTATAAGATAGACGCTCGTTTAGGAATGGCAACACAGTTCATACGGATATATTGTCATGAGCGAGTACAGTGTATAAACAAAGTTACGCTCGTACTACGATCACGTGAAGGCGCGTAGCTCCCGCGTCACAACGAGTTCGGGCGCCCATGCGACCTCCCGAACGGGTGGCACCTTACTATGGATCCATAGTGAGCGTATCGGTGCGGGTGTGAACAATCACGTGAGGGCGGGTCTGGCCGGGCAGTACAATTAACAAGGTGAGCCTTCCTAATTGAGTGATATAAAAACATGCCACGGGTATTTTTAGAATTAAACGGTATAGGGTAATTTCCCTTTTTAGGATAACCTTTAAAGCTACCACTAAATAAAGTATTCTCGGGTCCCGTACCCGAAATACCAAGTAATTAACCATCGTAAAATACCAAGAATACATGTCTGGTGCCAAGGTATGAAATACCAACAATGGTAGATTAGGTGAACCCGAATATGATAGGAAATTATCGTTCCAAGTTCACCCAATTATGGCCCAGGCCCGTCAAACAAATATAAGATTCAAATGCATAAAATAGGGAATTAAAATAATTAATTCCCTAAACCCTCGAAATAGGGTTGGTACGATAATCGAAATACGCATACAAGATAATACCAAATCACCAATTTAATGGCATAAAACCAAATGGAAATATGGTCGAGGCCCACTAATTTCCATGGCCTAATACATTACCGAAACTAACAAATATCAAGTCTATCCAGATAAGCCAAGTAAATACTACGAAGTACAAGGTCACAGAAATACGGGATAAGTACCAATCTAAAGTCATAATAACGATGTGGGCATAAAATAAGGTTTGCAATAACGTATAATAATCAATTTATAATCATAGGCAAAACCAATTTAATAGTTAAAACATGCAAAACCATTATTTTAGGTAAGGAAGGGAGCCCACTCACTATCACAGAAACCGGGAGTCCAAAATGCACGTCTTTCCGGCATACGGGTCGCCAAAACCTATTTTAAGAAACCCACAAATTAGTAAAGTACACGAAATTACAAGAAAACGGCGTTCGGATACCGAAACGGAGTTTGGTGAAGCCCCAAAACCGCCGCCGTGGGCGCCGTGCGCCGTCGCACGCGCCGCCACCTGTGCCATTTGGCTCACCCCGCGCCGCCACGCGCGGCTGGCCCCAGTCACACCGCGCCCTCACGCGCCGCCACGCGCGGTGGAGTCCACCACGCGCGGCCACGCCACTTGCGCGCCGGCCACGCGCCGGCCACGCGCGATGGCCTTGGCAGATTCTTGTTAGTCGAGTTAACGGAATATTCTAACGGCGTTAGAATATTCCGTTAACGGCGTTAAAACTAACGGACGGAATATTCCTTGGAATATTCCAGTCGGCCGGGTTGAACCGGTTTGCGACATCGGCAAGGCCGTCGAGCCGGTTATTGACATCAGCCTTAGGTCACCTTCAACCTCAGTCAGTCGCCCGGCCTTGCATACGCCGGCCATCGCCATTCGCCGTCCTTCGTCAGCCAGGAACACAGGAAAATTTTGCGAGTTCGAATCTTCACCATTTTCACGCAAATTATCACAAATGAAGCTCAAGTTGAGGAGGTTGAAATTACCTAGAGGCTTGGGCGGAAAATGGCACAGAGATGGCGGAGTTGAGATCGAAGCTCGGCGGAATTTGAATTCATCGATCTGGCGATGTTGACATGCGAGCTGGGTTTGAATCCCGGGACTCCCGAAGTCGAATGGGGTCACTTTTGAGTTGAATCGAGGTCGGAGGCCGGGGATTTGGCGATCAAACTCGCCGGGAAAATGGCGGCTTTGGTTTCGGTTTTTCCTCGGGTTTAAGGCTCGCCAAGCCTCGGGGATGATGCTGAGTCTTGAACCCGGGTTCGAGGCTCACGAACGTGAGCCAAGGCTGGATGGGTGGCCTCAGCTGGTGTCTTGAGTAAATTTCCAGGTTTTGGTTTTACGTAAATTTTTGGTTCAAGAGCGTTGGGTTGCTCGGGGTTGGGAACAACGAGATCACGGGGTCGGGTTTGCCCAAGAGAAGGTTGAGGATGCGGGTGGTTTGGTGGATTGGGTGGTTTTAGCAATTTACGAGTTACGAGTTGTGCGACAAATATGCATGTCCAAAGCTGTGTATGTGAATGAGGTTCGAGAGAAAGACGGAGAGAGTGAAGGAGGCCAAGGTGACGAGAGAGAGACCTGATGGGGTGGGCCCACAAAATCGGGCCACGAGCCACGAATCTGGCTTGCAGCTAGTGCGTCAGGTAGAACGCTCATTGCGAACTCAGATGGCGTTCAGCTCAGCCCTTACGGAATTCGTGTTCACGAGCACGTCGGAAAATACAGCTGGAAACGTCGTGCGGGGTTAGGCGCAAAGTCAATCGAAAGGTCAACCAAGGGCAAAATCGTCATTTTCACCTCCGGGAATAAAATAATATTATTCTCCGGTACGGGCTGTAACAATATCTCTATAAAGTATGTGTATATACATCATGAAGCATAATGATCAAGTCTCAGATAGATTCCTTAAATGGAAAATATTGAAACTCAAAGTGGTAAAAAAAAAAAATCAAAGCTATCATATCAGTTAAAGGCAGTTTGTATTGGTCTAGTCTATTCTTGAATTTCTCAAGATGAGGGTATTGTGAGACATTTTATGGTTTGAGAGACATTGCAACGTAATAGAATGAGCGTGTGAATCATAGTTTTTTAAAGAAAGATCAATGTATGTTGTCTAATTCTAATTTAGCATCTAAATTCTAAGTCGTTTATATTGCCGTGTCATAAATTTACACCCTTAATGCCTATGTATGTAGTTTCTATTTGTTTGATTTCGGCCTCGGTTAAAAAAATATAGAACAAAAAGAAAATAAATTGTTAAGAGTAAACATTGACCAAGTTATGCTTATATCAAATGGTACATGAATACAAATAGAGAACAAGTATATATGTAGTGGAAGGTAGCAATACTACATACACTCCTTCCATATCTTATAAATGTAAGTCCATGGCATGGTTGTAATTTCCACCAGTTCCAGTTTTCCATCCCACTTTCCTTAGCCACATCTAGGATTCTACCATCCGTTAGAACTTAAAAAGAAAGATTTTCCACGATGTCTTGAAGGATAGGATATTCTGAACGTTTTAATTATTAAATTTTTATTTAAAAATTAATATCTAATTGTTAAAAAGTTCAGAGCATCTTATAAAAAGTCCCAAACAAAAAGTCAAAGTCTGAAGAACTGACCCACAAACATAAAAATCAAACACATTGGCCCAAAAAAAAATACAAAAATGCCTAATAGCTAAAAAAATGTAAAGAAAATCTCCAAATTACATGAAACCCTAACAATATCAATCTCAACACCCAAACGAGAGCTGCCGTCGAGGACTCCACCGCCATAGAACCATCAACAAATGAATGCCATGAGACAGCAGAGAAGGCAGTCGTGCGAGAATCGGTGGTGACGTGGTGTTGCCAGACGCATCCCCAAACTTATTTAACCTAAGATTTTTCTTAAATAATCTACCTGTCAAGTGTCAAGACAAATTCTAGTTGTTAGAATCATTAATCATGTAAAGTCTGCGTGTACATTGCACGTATAAACGGGGCTAATGCAATGTATGAGACCTCTCTAAGTACAATATACAAACTATATATTATTATTTTTTATTAATATGCAAACTATATATTAATTAAGGAAATTAGAAAATGCATCTTCCTCTTGCAGTTGCAGGTAATTTGAACTTTACATATATTAATACAAGATCCGTTGTGGGACTCACAATTGTAGCCAGCTCACCCATGGGCCCACTCTTACTCAATCAGACACAGCTCATTTGAATAAAACAGTACTATTTTTGGTCAATGTTATTTGCACTTTAATCTTGTAGTTACTTTTTAATGTGCAACTATCTTAGGAAGTGAGAAAAGCTTCTTAGTTCTTATCCATAAGAATAAAGCTTAACTATGATTTTGATTTGATTATGCAGTATAAAGCTTAACTATGATTTTGATTTCATTATGCAGTTTGGGCGTAGATATGAGTTAGCAACTATTTATATTCAAGTTCGAAGTCCTTTTCTTATAAATTATAGAGTAATTTAGAATATCGTCTTATAAAAAGAAATATTATATTTACATAATTTAGATGAAGTTTCACTTTTCTCATTGCAATTCCAATTTTCGTGATTCTAGTGTCTATTTCAATTGAACGACAACGAATTATCTTCTTCAATTTATTTAACAATAAATAAAGTGGAAAGATACACAAACTAAAGGCATGCTAGAGACTGTTTGTTATTAAGAGGTATTAGGTTTGACTGATGTGAATGACAAGTTTTAAATTATTAATGTCTGACCTATTGTGTAACTTAGCCTAGATCTCCTACCTTTAACTATAAATATATCTTAGCATAAAAGAAATACTTTCTATGTTTTTCTACGAGTTTGGCAAAATAAGTTAGAAACTTAAAAGTGCTTTAGACAATAAAAGCATTTTTCGGAGAAACACTTAGATTCTTAATAAAAATTTCAAACGTCTTTTTATTATTCGAAAACCAAATATAAAACTACGAAAACTAAAATGAGACTGTATTTATTCCGGTCAAGAGCTAACGACAGAACCCAATATTTGAATTTTGATTATTTCAAACCACAACCTCAAAAAAGTAAATAAAACACATCATTATAAAGATGGGTTATGGCAGAGAGGAGAGGACCCAACAGTTTGCTA
This sequence comes from Gillenia trifoliata, assembly GCA_018257905.1. Taxonomy (NCBI): domain Eukaryota; kingdom Viridiplantae; phylum Streptophyta; class Magnoliopsida; order Rosales; family Rosaceae; genus Gillenia; species Gillenia trifoliata. The sequence goes on from CM031080.1 coordinate 21,331,893, forward strand.
AAATAGAAGCACAAATTTAGTCATGTCTTACACATAAAAAAGCAAAGAGCCAGTCAAAAGTGTCAGGGAGTAGGCTACAATGCTTGCAAGCATTGAATGCTTGCACTGATCTCACCATTAAAATGAGGGAGGAGAGAGGAGAGAGGGTGGAAAGGAGGGTGAGATCAGTGTGAGCATTCAATGCTTGTGAGCACTGTAGCCAGTCCCCACAAAGTGAAAGAGACTTCTCTTTCACAAATTTCACGTTTAGCCACCATTTAACATTTTCTTGTCATTTTATCCCATTTTTTTTAATTTTACGTACTACTGAACAGTCCAAAAAAATTAATAATTAGATATCGTATATAGTAATCTAATAAATTTTTACAAACGTTTAATTTTAATTAAAATTCGTATTACTGAATAATGCTTACTATTGTAGTGAAATTCTATTTTATAAAAAATTTTAAGTGCTCCAAAGTATACGATACTTCAAATATTTTAACCGTTAAATTTTAATTTATCAGTTATTCTTTCTCTTTACCTTGTTGGGCTTCCACAAAGTACACAGTAGTTTCTGTAGTCCGCCAGCTTTCATTTTCTGACTTCTGTCAGGACCAGAAGAGAAAGAAGAAGAAAAATAATGTGTGGGTTTCAGCCACACACTCCTCTCTTCTCTTTCCTGCTTTGAATTTTGAAAACAAATGGCTGCTTTGCGTCTCGGCGGCGGATGCATTGGCTCCTTCACTCGGTGATGAGTGTCACTGTTCGAAAGAGGTTAGTGGGTTTCTCTGGATTTTCATTTTTCTCTACTGGGTTTCGATTATTTTCTCAAGTTTTTGCGTTTCTTGATTCGTTTTTTGGGATTTGATGAAGTTTGTTAGGCACATTCTTGGTTTTCTTTCTTTAAATGCTGTTTAGTTCATGGGTTTCTTCATGAATCTGATCTGCTTCTCTCAGAGACTTACCTTTTTGTGTTTTTTTTGGGTTGCTCTTATCTAAATTTACTAGATTTTTCGTCATGAATCCGCATTAGCAAAATTTTGAATAAATTTTTTTGGTTAAAGAATGCTAATTGAGTAAATGTTGCATTTTTTGGCACCATTTGTTCATGGGTTAGTTCTTACATTTGAATTTCTAAACTGAGTGAATCTTTCAACAATTTTCTTTGCCCTTCGTTTATAATAATGGCAAGCTCCTAACTAGGTTCCGATTTGAACGAAGAAACAAGTAGGAATTGGGGCTTTTGAAGGCGTGATATTTGGTTTTTTAGTTTGATGAAGAATTGCAGCATTTAGGAGTTATACATTATAGTTTGAAGAGCCATATTCCATACTAAAATTAAGTCTGACATTTTTCTCGTTGATTCTCTGTGTAAAGTTGCTTAATGAGCACTAGCATGATTCGAGAAGTGGATTCTCCGTGTAAAGTTGCTTAATGAGCACTAGCATGATTCTCGTTGATGCGCTTATGGAAACTCAATGACGGGGATGAATGGAAAATGAACTTTGTTATATATTAATTGAACCCAGATTGGATATGATTAACTGGAGGATGTGGTCCTCTAGATGAGTGACAATCGAAGTGGGGTTAGTCTGGCATATGTCAAGGAAGGAATGAGAGACCACATTATTCACATCAGATATAGCTCTTAAAGTAATAGACAAAAAGATGAATGCAGTTTATATGCTTTATAGTCATGATCCTGTTGAAACTTCCTGAGCAATAATCTTGTGAAGCTTCACAGTTGCTAGTCTGTAATAAGGTCTTACAGACAAGACGTTTTCTGGATGGGATTGCGTTTGACAATACTGCAATCTGATAAGACTTCAGATCCACCAGTACCCCATTCAAGGTTCAACGGAGATATCCATCCAGGCACATGAAAATTCTTGATACCTGTGCAACTTGGGATGCATGCTACAGTTAACATTTCTGACTGCCAGTAACCTTCTACTTAAAACTGCTGAAATACCTAAAGCTGAGAAATAGGGGCGTATTAGGTTTGTTTGACATGGTGTCCTGAATATCACTACTTGGTTATATAATAGCCGCAATATTATAATTGATAAGATTGAACTACGGCAATTTACATCCCTTTGCATTTTTGCATTATTGATCGTTGACATAAATGAAACCAGAATCAACACAGTTTTTGTGCAAACAAGCTATCTTAAAGCTGAACTGGGCTAGGTTGTCAAAGTTTCTTGTCTCAAGTTTCATATACTCTGTCAAAGCATACGGAATCTGTAGACATTATAACATAATGAGTGCCAGTTTGATCTTTTAGGGTATTATGGATACAAAGAGAAATGAAAAACTAGATATGTTATTTGAGACCTTAATATATTCAAGGCCAAAATCTGTATCTTGTCATAAATTATTTTCTCTTCATATTTGCAGGTCTGGACAAGGCATTTATTGATTCCTGGTTTCACCCTTCAGCATGAAATCAGGACCAAAGGATGGCTGGCACTCTATTATGCCTCTTTGTTTGAGAGGCAAAGCAGCCTCGCGTTTTTGCATGTTTCCAAAGGTGAAAGCAGCAGACTACATTCAAGGGAGCGCACCTGTCTATCTGAATGTATATGACTTGACACCGGCAAATGGCTATGTTTATTGGGCAGGCCTTGGCATCTTTCACTCTGGGGTACAAGGTTAGCATACCTTAATCAGTACATATTTTGTGATAGATCTATGTTAGTGGTTTCTTTGGAAAAGAGTAATCCCATAGTCCCCCAAAATGATGTAATTATGTATAATTCTCGACTGTAAAAGCAATTGCTGATTAATCAATTTAAACTGTTGTCTAACTTTTACCTTGATATTGATCGTATATTAGAGCCGGTTAAACCTTAATGACAAACTCAACCCAAGCCAATTCAGCTGGATAAGACTTTTCCTAAACTTTATTGTGCAATATGCATTTGTTCACCATTATAGCCACTTCAACGACCAACATTTTGTGTAAGAGTAAAACTCTCTAAATTAGTTTGGTCCCGCAGCCTCAGTCCTCTTAGAAAATATTTACATTACCTTCTCCTCTTCCTTTCACTAGGATGAATAGCTATGCTCCCTGCTTGGACATATTTTAAGGAATCACAATATCTCCATTGAAATAATTTATGTGGCATCCTGAGTTCTAGGTTCCTCAAGATGATGCAAATGTTTATTGATCATGTTTTCATGCCTACAGTTCATGGGGTAGAATATGCCTTTGGAGCCCATGAGTACTCATCAAGCGGTGTCTTTGAGGTTGAACCTCGACAATGCCCTGGCTTCAAGTTTAGAAGGTCAATTTTCATTGGCATGACATGCTTGGATCCTTTCCAGGTTAGAGAGTTCATGGAGCGTCAATCTGCAATCTACAATGGTGACTCATACCACTTGATTGTCAAGAACTGCAACCATTTCTGTGAAGATATATGTTATAAGCTCACTGGAAAGCGAATACCAAAATGGGTTAATCGACTCGCAAGAATAGGTATATGGCACGTGTCTTTCTCAACTCCCGTTTCTTTGAAGTTAGACTTGCAATAATTGTACTCTTCTCAAGATATCATGATGAGGACCACACACGTGAATTAATTTCGTGTAGATTTACCTTCCACGCATGCAACTCTTAAGAGCACTAGCTTTTCATGATTACTCAACTATGCCGCAAGGCTCACCTTACTATATATAGTGAAGAAAATATCTATATGATTTGTTGTCAAAGAACACATTAAGTGACGCAAAATGTGTCTCCTTTTCTAGAAATGTTCAGTTGCGCTTTTAAGAGGATTTTAGTTTTGGAATATACTTTTTTTCTTCATTTTCTCAAGGATTATGGTCAATTCGTTCTGAAATCATAGTTTCTGCTTCCTTTTAGGTTCTCTGTGCAACTGTATACTCCCGGACACCCTAAAGACGACCACAGTTCCTCATGATCCCAATTTCGAAGGATGCGAAAGTGAAAAAAAGAGACTAAGAAGTGCCTTCACTTGCTTGTCATCAATGTCGATGCCACAGAGGGAAGTATCAATGTCGTCATTGTTTCTACATTCTCACTATAAAGGCTGCCTACCACCATGGGAGTTTAAAAGGTCTAGAAACGGCTCTTTGAAGGAAGGTTGATAAAAACTGAAATCCGTCATCATTTTCTACCCTGCCGACCAACCATCGGTCTGCAAATACTGAGCCAGTGGGGGTATGTCACCTTCATCCTTCGCGAGTCCTAGGAGGGCGAATATGTTGTTTTGAGATTGGAGTGTCAAATCACTGGGTTCATGTTCTTCTATGCTAACCGGTGTTTGTGAAGTTTCGGTGTTGTATTTGTACGATTGTATTGTAAAATCTTGGATGTTAGAGTTATTGATGTGCAGTCATATAATTGTAGGAGAGGCTCCATTTTTATCAAAGTAATTGAGCTTCATGTTCTGTCTAAAATTCATTATAAAATTTAATAGTATACATTCCAACTGATCGCTTCAACAAATTATTGAAATCCGGAAAAACTTTGTAAACAAGAACACGAACCACAATTTTATTGACGATCATAATGTTTCAATCAACATATACAACTAAAATCGTATGAATGAGCAATGGTCGAAACCAGCACAATGAGAACTACTAAATATACAATTTTTGAAAGCACAAATCTCTCAGCTATCTAAACACACTATCAACACCATTTTCCAAAAATCCAATTTCTATTAACACCCGTATCAGAAGATCCTGTCACGAAACAATGTATGCAAATGCACAAGAATGTCGGTATATCAAAACTAGTCCAGTCCATGACCTGGCCAATGAAGAGAAGGCTGTGCGAATCTCAGCACTATTCCAGCCATGTATTTTCCATGATGCTCTGCAAGAGCCAGCTCTGTTTCACTTGGTTTCCTGGTGCCATCACCTGAAAAGACACCGGCACCATATGGAGACCCTCCTCTAAGGGAGTCCATTTCAAACATTCTAGCACCGAATGTGTAACCAATCGGAACATAGAGCATTCCATGGTGAGCTAACTGAGTTATTGCCGTCCAACTGCAGAGAATTCATATATATTAACATATTTACAGGTGAATGAGATTGATCACATAAAGATATTAATTGTATAACAGCAGCTACGCCACATGACGAGGAGATGGACACAAATCAAGTACACATCTTTATTTACTTGACTAAATATTTTTTAGTTGTACATTCACAAACTAAATCGGAAAGTACAAATTTTTTAAATAAGATATAAAATATAAAATATATTGTATGATCAAGAAGTTCATTGAAGTGTAACATATGGGGCTGATTAAGTCCAACAGTGATGAAGTTTGCAAAGAGTTCCTCGTTCTGGATGTAATTCTTGGACAATTTTGTACTAACTTCAACAATTTTCACACCCCCATGGAGATGTTTCGGAAAGGGGATGAAAGTTGAAAATTCCTTCATTTCACATCCTTTCCCGGTTTCCCCCTACGGATAAACTGTATGAGAGTCTTAAGTCTTGATACCCGACCCAACCCCATTCTCACTAATTTTAAGGTCTAAATAAGCAACTCAAAAGACCAACTACCCCACACTATAGAATGCACACTTCATCTTCATGGGACATTTTTCATGAAATCTGAAAATTGTAGAGCCAGTATAAGGTTTCCCACAAAGGTTTCTGCGCTCCCAAAGATATCGAATTTCTCTTCTCTGTTCTCTGAAATCGAGTCGGAACTACATTCTATAAACTTGCAAAGCCACCAACCACTATTTGTACTACAAGCCATATGATCATATACCAATTCCATTCCCGAAATTTACACATAGCAACAAGAAACTAATATATTTTTTCTTGTGCTTCTGACATAAATAAAAAATTCACATTACTCAAATATACCAACAAAATTCACCAAAAACTAACATGAAAAATGTAAAGCAAAATTCTTGAAACCAAAGGGTGTCGTACTTACGCTGTGGTTTCTTGTCCACCACCCTGAGTGCCAGTACTCACAAAGAAGCCAGCAGGCACACCTGCAAGACTCTGCTCCCTCCACAACTGTCCCGTGGAGTCGAAAAACGCCTTCATCTGCGCAGCCATGGATCCATACCGGGTCGGAAACCCGAATAACAGTCCATCCGCCTCCACCAACCTCTCAGGCAATATCACAGGCACCTCATCTGCATTACCATCTTTCTTCTTGGGCACCTTCATCTGCTCCAAAACTTGCGGAGACAGCGTCTCCGGAACCCGGAACAGAAACCCTTCAACCCCATGAATGGAATCAACCCCTTTCTTTATCCTCCTGGCCAAAATCTCCACATGCCCATACATTGAGTAAAACACTATGAAAACCTTCAGCTTCCTTTGTGCTTGCTGTTCTTGTTGTAGGACCCCAATATCAATTGGGTTTTGTTCTGGTGTGGTTTGGGATTGGTTCTGGTCTGAAACAGGGCCATCGCTTTCTGGGTTCGGAAGATCTTGATCGGAAACGCCTTTGGGTGGCTTGCTCTTGCTTGGCACGCAGCCACCTCCTCTACCCATAAAAATTTAGAAAATGGATAAGCAAACTGCGGTCACGGATTCTGAACTGTGGCAAAGTTAGTAGACAGATGTAAAAGATAATACCACCAAATGAAGCAAGAAGGAGAAGTGGAGAAGATTTGGATTTTGGAGTTGGTAGAAATGAGGTTGGAGTTTGGTTGACTTCAATCCCGAGCTGTCTGGACAGACCGGACTAAAACTACATCCTCTGAGTCTCTCTGAGTCCGAGAACTTCGCTGGCATTTTTTCGGTTAAAGTATACATTAATTACTATAATATATGTTTTTTAAGTTTGGATGGGTGCCGCCTATCTAATGAGGTATGTTTCGTTTATGCTGAGTCGAATATTATACGTGCTAATATTGTTAGACCTGTTGTGGCCAATATTTCTGAGGGGGTGCGGCAAGCAAAGGGAAGAGAGAAAGTAGAGAAGGCTTGAGGAATTATACTGTATTGTGGTGTATATTCCTCATGCCAGGTGCCTTTATTTATAGTGAAATAAGTACAATTACATTAGGAAACTAATCCCATACATAATGGAATATCCTAATCCATATCTACCTAGGATTTACACAATCACATTTAACACATGTTATATTTTATCTACAACACTCCCCCTTGAGTGTGCAAATACTCAAGTAGATATCGCATCAGATCTTCAGGATGATAGTTGATGAAGTCGTCTCGTAGGCACAGTAGAGAACACTCGAGTCTCATATAGGGAACTTGCATATAAAAAGAATAAAAACTCTCACAAAACCTGGCTATGGTAAAACCCAAGACGGGACAAAACCCATAGTCTAGGAGAAAAGTGAGTTAATGCAATGTCGATACTTAACATCTTCAAGACGTAAGTAGTAAGAAAACACACAAGAGTATGACCAGCCCAGAATGGGTGCCTCGTTAAAACCTAGTCAGGCAACAAAAACCCAATGGGAAAAATGATCCTGATCGTAGGGAAAAAGAGTACATTAAGGTCAAGTGAGTATACTTCAGGATACTCCCCCTGAGTTCGACGAAACTCCCCCTGAGAACTACAAGCGTAGCAAATGAGAAAATTTGCACATACCAAATCCTCGAACAAGCTTCTTCGGCAATGACTTCGTGAAGAGGTCGGTAAGGTTGTCTTTGGATCAGATATGCTTGACTTCAATCTTCTGATGCTCATGCTGATGTAATGTAGACGCAATATGCTTGGTGTTGACTTCTTGGATGTATTATGGTCTGGTCGATACATGCGGCGTTGTCTTCATAGATCGTTGTTGGAACTTAACGAAGGATGAAGAATTACAAGTGCTTCGAATATGCTCCCATGTACACGGGTGGCTTCGTGTATGGCGATGAGCTCGAAGACGTCGCAACTAAGGTCTATTTGGTTGACCTCCAAGATATTGCGGTGTTCCTAACGGTAAAGACATAATCCGTTTGGAAACGTGCCTTGTGCGGAACAGACGGATAGTCTGTGTCAGCGTATCCCACAAGGTAAGCATCATTCTGATAACCAAGGGGTTGTGGTTAATTCTGAGATGCGTAGGGATAGAATAAGCCCAAATCCGTAGTAACGGAAAAAAATCTTTAACACCTATTTGGTGGTAGCGTGTAGGCGCAGTGTTGTATCTTACCAAAAGATCAACAACGAATGAGATGTCATGCATAATGCAATGAGCTAAGTACAATAAAGCGCTAATTGAACTTAGATATAGAACTTCAAGTTCCACAACCTTTTCAAGGATCTCATTTGCATCTAGCGTATGAATGGTCATGGGTGTACTCAAAAGCAACACCTTCTGGGTGTAGTTCGATTGGTGTACCAGAATACCATCTGAACTTTGCTCGAAACTTCGGGTCGAGACATAAACGAGTTTTCCCAAGATCTTTCATCTCAAATTCCGACTTCAGGTGCGAGGCAGTTTTCTCAAGCTCTTCCAGAGTCTAAGTGAGATTTATGTCATCGACATAGACTGCAACTCTTGCAAATTCGGTTTTGTACACGCAGGGGCATAGTTTATTCACATATCCCTAACTGATCAAATATTCACTTAAACGGGTATACCACATCCGCTCGGATTGTTCCAATCCGTAAAGTGAAAGCCTCAATTCAATAGAGAGGGTGTTCTGTGGTCTAGAACTATTTGAATCAGTCAATAAGTTCTTCGGGAACTTTCACATATATTTCCGTATCAAGATCCCTATAGATACGTTACAACCAAGTACATAAGCTGCATATTCAGTTTTTCGGAAAAACTACCAAACTGATAAGGTAGTGGAACGTTATAACGTCCATTACGGGGGAAATAAGTCACCTCGTAATCAATCTCAGGGCGTTTTGAGAGAAACCTTGCGCCACAAGGCGTGCTTCGTATTGCACTATTTCATTCTTCTCATTTCGATTCCTTACGAAAACCCACTTGTAGCAAACGGGCTTCACATGTGGAAGTGTAGGAACTACAGGCCCAAACACTTTACGTTTCGCAAGTGAATCAAGTTCGACCTGGAATGCTAGTTTCCAATTTGACCAATCAGTTCTACGTCGACATTCATCAACGGAACGCAGTTCGATATCGTCGCTTTTCACTATTTCGGGTAGCTACCATATACGTGAATATCATCGATGATAATCTCATTCCAATTCCATTAACTCATCCATGCATGCATAATGGACCAAGACTACAGGTCTCGGGATAATCCGGATTAATTTCATGAGGTGGAATGGTTGAGATAGCGAACGAGGAAGGGATTCATTTTGTGCCATACTTCTCCACTTCTAGGGAGGTGAATCCTTCGAACCGAGTGATCTGTCGCGCTTCAGGCCGAGAACAGATTGATTGGCTAGCCGTCGGCGTACCAGGCCGTCCAACAGGGGCGGCCAAACCGTCCTTCAGGGGCGGCACACCCTTCGGGGATGTTGACTCGACGTCTGTTAGGTACGTCTATCCTTGCAGGCATGTTTGCAGCTGGTATATATGATCTCGTCACTTAATCTAGATCAGAGAAAGCGTCTGGAGCAATACTCTGAAATCTAGAATATGGGGATCGAGATGAGACATAGTGGGGACGTCCACGATAATTCGCGCCGTTCTTCAGGAACGTTGACGTTCTTATCTCCCCCTAACGGCGGGAAGACTGTCTCATCGAAGTGACAATCCGCAAAATGGCGGTAAAGAGATCGCTTGCAAGGGCTCTAAAGAGCTAATTCGAAGGAGAATCACAATCGACAAAGATTCACATCCTTCTTTGAGGACCCATATTGGTACATTGCGGCGGCGCAATATGGCAGAAAGTGCATACCCAAAAATGCGTAAATACGAAACGTCAGGTTCGTACCCAGTAACCAATTGTAACGCTATAAACTATCGGGTAGCAATGGGCCTCAGGCGGACCAACATAGCTGCATACAAGATTGCATAGCCCTAGGCAGAAACCGAAAGCTTGGTGCGTTCACCAAGGTCCGGGCGATCAATTGATAATGCGCTTTATGATCGCTTCTGCGAGGCTGTTTTAGGGGTTGAACATGGGGAATTCAATGTTCAATTTCAAACCCAAAAAACATGCAATACTTATCGAATACTGTTCGATATAAACTCTCCGGCATTATCCAGTCTTCTAGACTTTATGGGATAATTAGGGTGGTGAGCCCTTAAGTAAGAATTGGCCAGGAGTTTAGCAGCAATGTGTATGTGGACAGACATGTGACCATTGTGTCGATATATCAACCAAAAACCATATTTACATGGTCCGCATTTTTGGTTGGAAGAGTCCACATTATCCCCTTTGATCCACTGTGAAAAAAGGGTTATGTAGTAACTTTGCTAGGGATGATGTAAAAATCCAATTTCCCCAACGAGCAGGCTTGGCAAAGTGTGCTTGTAGGCACAAAATCCTTACTTCAGGTAAGGTGATGCATTGTGTAACATATTGCATCGTGTTTTGACATGAATGTTCCAAACGGTCGTGCCAAAGCAAGTAAACTGCTCGAATCACCCGGCTTCAAGCCAGCCTATATGTGGCATGTCCCAGTTGGGAGGTAGCCCATTAGTCCCAAAACATAGCTTCAGGCTTCATATTTTGGAAGGTGATGCAAAGGTACTCCACTCTATTTTCTACAGTGGTTTTCATGATCATTGTTCTCTCGAATATCCTTATAACTCAATGACGTTCTTCTGGAACGGAGAATATAAGGCCCCTTAATAGTAATTCAGTACCATTAATACAACGAGGTGCAGTGCCATTGCCCTTAATCAGGTTAGGTAGACCTGAATTCGTTGCTAGAGGGGTGATTTAGGTATGAAGTTAGTGTGCATAGTCGCACGTTCATCCAGACAGCTAACTTCCCCACATTTATACCCTATCACATGTTAATTGAATTCGGTCACATGTATAAGAAACATGATTCAATTAACTCATATTCGAGGACAATATCCATAATAATATCCAAAAAATTTAAAGCAAATACCAAAACAATCATCCAAACAAAAAGGAAAAATTGTTCAAAACTTAAACCAAAAGATAGGGGGTTCGGCCAACAGGGCCTTCCATGTCAAAATTCTGCTTTTCCATATATGTTAGGTGAAGCAAAATTAGTCTCACAGATTGATTACAGGAATGGTACTCCTCAACAACATTGGTAGGGGCACAAATAAGTGCATAGCCAATGATCTATTCCATCAAAATGGAGGTAGATTTTGCACGGTTGAGGTTCGGGAATACTGTCCCTTATTCTTGAAGTTTTGGGTCTTAGTTTCCAAGGGATCACGAGTTTGGTCGTGATGCCACCCCCTTGGTTGACCCTGATTCTACCACTATTCAGTACTCTCCAGCCAAAGAATGAAGAGTAGATTCGGTAGGCCTCTGCTGAAGCAGAGCCTTAAGTTCGGTACACCTCTGCCGAAACAGAGCAAGACCTTCGGTACATCCCAGCCGAATCACTGGGGTGCCGCTTTCACTGTTGTGCTTTTCAGTGAGCAAAGTGGTAGTAATCAGATCCGAGAATTTAGTGAACCTCCACTCTCTAGGGTGCTTCTTCAGGAGCATTTTAGAGGTATGGAAGGACGAGAAAATCTTCTCCAGTCAAAATTCAATCGGATTCTATAAACTTCAGAATTTGTACCTATTCACGGATGGAGTTCAATCATGCCTTGTGTCAGACAAGATATGTCTTGCTTCGGGCAAGGTATGTCTTGCTTTCGACAAAGTGTGTCTTGCTTCGGGCAAGGTGTGTCTTGCTTCGGGCAAGATCATCTTTGCATGATTAGAACGATCCGTAGAGTGAGTCAAAGAGCCATGGAATCCTCGTCATTGAGGTACTTCCATTTACAATGCTTCAGGCATAAATCTTCGGATGAAGATCATGACGGATGCTTATTTAGCTCTATCCACGTCATTGTTGGCTTCAATGTTTCTCAACTTCTCAGTAGTCAAGTGGAGCTTCACAATTTTGTGCCCATATAAATTAGTTTCTTCCAGAAACTCCCATGTTAGTGAAGTCGAATTTGTTAATGTTCGAAAGTCCACTAGATGGAGGGAACAAAAATTGTGATTAGTGCTTATGGTTATGGGAAATAAATTCTCCATAATCATAAAAGTTAGAACATTCGGGTTCTAAGACATGGTTTGGTTTAAATTTTCATGAAAACTACGGGTTTCATGGGTATTTAATTTTTAAGGAAACTTCGGGTTTCATGGCACTTATTCGAAGCTTCAGGTTCGAATTTATGAACTTCAAGTTCATATATACCTGCAATCAAACGCAATATATATAGAACAAAAATAATACAAATAATAAATTTGAACATATATTGGGGATAGGTAATTAAATAAAGGTCTACGTGACCTTCGGGGTTTGCAAATATGACCCAAATAATTTTTGGTGGGTCGTGGTTGGAGCTGCAGGCCCAACTTTTATTTTCTTGGGCTGCTGGCAGCAAGAAAATAAAAAAAAATTGGAGCAGAAAATAAGCCCAATAGGGGCTGGGGTCCAATTAAGCCCAACAGGGGCTGGGTGAAGGAAGGAAGGCAGCAGCAAGCTGCAGGCCTGCTGTGCATTTGGGCTTCTGGCCGAGAAGAAGAAAGGCAGCAGCAAGCTGCAGGCCTTGGAGTTCAGCTGGCCCATCAGGGGCCAGGGAAGAAGAAAAGCGCGGGCCGAGGAGAAGGCCCAATGGCCTGGGCTGTGGCTAGCTCGGCTGGAGCTGGGCTGGCTGGGCTGAAGCCAGTTGGGTCGGCTCAGTTGCAGGCCGATGTCGGCTCGGCTCCGGTAGGGTTTTTTTTTTTTTTTTTTCTTTATTTTTCAAAAAAACGAAAAAAAAATTTTCAGTAAAGAATTTCCAGTTTTTTTTTCAGAAAAACGAAATTTGATGTTTTTTGTAGAAAAGCGAAAAAAAATAAGAAAAAAACCCTTAATTTTTCCTTCGTTCACACGATCATCAATTCACTTAATATATTTCAGATATATTAAATGTCGATGCTAACACAATATTTGCAGAAGATCAATAATTCTTTAAACGCAGAAAATGGGGTTATGCATCATGGTGAAGGTTCATGCAATCAGGTCTGACAAAATATCGACAATCGAGACCGTGTTTTAGAAGAACCTGGATTGATGATGATGATTGTTGAACAATTTGTTTGCAGGATTGCTTTCAACTCCGGATTTCCATCGTCAATGCGTTGAATCTTGTTCAAAATAACAGGGGAAAGATTGAATCAATAGCAATATATTAATTCAATAAAAATAAATAAATCAAAGTAAAAACTATTGAAATTAATACTCCCCATGATTGAAGATGGCCAAAACTCCGGTATAATTCTCTTGAGCACAGCGGAAAGAGCGTGCTGATAACGTGTTGTGGCCAATATTTCTGAGGGGGTGCGGCAAGCAAAGGGAAGAGAGAAAGTAGAGAAGGCTTGAGGAATTATACTGTATTGTGGTGTATATTCCTCATGCCAGGTGCCTTTATTTATAGTGAAATAAGTACAATTACATTAGGAAACTAATCCCATACATAATGGAATATCCTAATCCATATCTACCTAGGATTTACACAATCACATTTAACACATGTTATATTTTATCTACAACAAGACCACGTTTTTATTACATGTGATATTATTATTCTAGAAAATATATAGTAAGCAATTAAGTAATAGTTTGAATCCGAAATGTAATGAATTGAAGAGAAAAACATTATCAGTCAAGGCAATCGATCACTTGCATCATTAGATCAAATGCTAGTTGATACATTTTTATAGCGGTGAGTACGGATCGATTTGTTTCGGTTTGACACTAAAAATATAACCGAACCAACTAGTATTCAACGGTTCGGTTTGGTTCGATTTTGACCAATATCCTATTGAAACCAAACCAAACCAAACAATTGTTAATCGGTTTTATTCGGTCAATTTAAGCCTATTTAACACATAAATACAAAAAAACGTTCAATATTTCAAGAGTTTTAATCTTCTAAACATCCATACATCTCATACATTCCAATTTTATTGAAAGGTTAAGTTTTTCAGAACATAAAAAGTTCATCAAGTCAAATAGAACTAAGTTTCAATTAAATAAAATATCATACTAACAACACGATTTATTAATTAAAACCTCACATAAACATAAAATACAAATAAATCTCTTAATTGTTAATAGTCATTACAACTTATAATATGTTGAGACTTATCACGTGTATATGGTAAAGACCTTTAAATAACCTATAATACGTTGGTATGTGTAAAATAAATAAATTAATAATGAAAAGATACATGGTCGGTTCAATTCGGTTTTGGTCGGTTTCAAAGTATCAAAACTGAACCAAATCAAAAGTAAATAGGTTCGATTCGGTTTTTAAACTGTTTGACTTTTTTCTTGATCAAAACCAAACCAAATGGACCAATATAGTTTGGATCAGTTGGTTTGGTCGATTCGGTCGGTTTGATGTCCACCCCTACATTTTCCAACTTTTTATTCTCCTTTTATGTTTTAATTTTCACTTAACTGGCAGCAACCAACTCTTCCTTATCCTCAGGCCTCATTAATATGTTGGATTTGAAATAATTGAAATATGAATTCCATGTAATCTATAGAGTTTACCAAGTGCTCCAATGGAATATGTCACTACTAAATAAAAGTGATTTTTACACACCCTTTCTAGCTTCTTACACACTCTTATTTAATCTTGATCGTTGATTATATTTGGCTTATTCAATCTCATAGCCTTAAATAAAATAAGGGTGTGTGAGAAGCTAAAAAGAGTGTGAAAATCACTTCCCCTACTAAAATGCTACATGTTTTGATGTATTTTAATCGTTGAGCGTTTGGATGCGGCTATCAAAAGCTTGTTTGCCAATATTGTGTTAGTTGAATGAATCTAGTTGTGACCAAATCATGCCTAGCCATAAGACTTTGCACGATGAGTCATGTGGGCCAAATCACACAATGAGTTGAACTTAAAGTCTCTTACTTACAAGTAAAAAAGAATACCACTAAACCGTTTGAGGTCTCATTTTTAATTGTTCAAATCCTCTCCTTTAAGCCCTTATAAAAGAATTTGCAAGCTAAAGGAAAGTTCTTTATACACCCAATTCTTTGGACACCCATAATTAAATTTACATATTTCTGAGAATTAAATTTACATATTTCTCAGGACATCCATGTAAATTTATAATATTCTTAAATTATCCTTACTTAAAAAACAAAAAACACAATATTATATTAATTTTCCACCCCACCATTTGCCTTCTGTTACTCTCTAGTTGAAATTTTGGTCAGACTCACTTTCTCTCTTGTTATCTCTCTCTGCCTCTTCAATTCCTCTCACAAAATTACATGATCGCTTGCAAATCGTCAAACCCAAACCACGGAGCAAAAAGTGGTTGAAAATTTAGAAGATTGGGGTTAGTGTAGATCCTGCGATGCAAGAGTTTGATGATGGAATGGAGACAAGGCAGTAGGTCGAGAGAGTTCGCCGGATTCAGGTTTGTCAGACAAGAAAATCTGGGTGTGGGTTCGTCAGATAGGGGAATCTGTGCTGTGGTTTTGTCAGGTCTCATTAGAGGAAGATAAATCAGTTTGAAGCAAAAGAGAGGGTCGGGGTTACGAGACGATGGAGACTGCCGTTTCTGATTTGGTGGCTGGAAAAAGGGAGCAGTTTTTTATTTTATTTTAAAAATGTTAAGGATTATTCCCTAAAATTTAGTTGAGTGTTTTGGTAACTTTAACAATGAGACACAATGGTTATTAAAATAAGAAAAATTTGTGGGTGTCCAGAGATAAAAGATGAGTGTACAAAGAACTCTTCAAAAAAATTTTGTATCTTGGAAAATGCTAGGTATACTAAATTTGTGCACCAAATGATGTGACACCAACTAAATTTGTACTTTAATCCAAATTGGAATTTGGATAATAATTGCAATAAAAATTAGGGTTAAGTATGAATAACTACCAACTTTTAGGGGTATTTTCAAATTGGTCTCAACCTTTTAAAATATTCCAAATAACTACTTAACGTTTTAAAAAAATGGGCACCCATTGGGTTACCAATATTAAGTGATAATGTCACTATTGTTAATTAATGATGTCATTAAGGTTAAGTAATGATGTAAACAAGTAATGAAACTGATTTTCACTAACACATTATTTATAGAGTTTTGAATCACAAAATGCACCACTTTTAGCCAAGCTAAGCACTAACTTTGTCTAGATCAATTTAGAGATTTAGAGCTCTATAAATGATGCAAGAGTGAAATCTCGCTTTAATACTTGTCTAGGTCATCACTTAACGCTCCTAACGAGTGTCCATTTTTTAAAACATTATGTAATTATTTGAAATATTTTAAAAAGTCAGGGTTAATTTGGAATTGTATCTAAAGATTTGGTAGTTATTTGTACTTAACTTTAAAAATTTATATGATGTAGAATATGACATCATTTTGTGCACAAATTTGGTGGGTGAATATGTGAAAAAAAGAAAAGTCTTGGGGAAAAAAAAAATTGAACGAAATTACGAAACGCCAGTCAACACCTCCTCCACACTACACAGTCCACACTAGTTTTCTCGATCTGGAGAGACTTGCTCGCATTTCTTCTCCGCAGTCCCTCCCGAAACCCAACCAACCATGTCGAAGCTCCTCGGCGTCCTCGCCTTCCTAACCCTAACCCTCCCATTTCTCACTCACTCCTTCTCGCCGGACCACCCCACCGATCGCCGTGTCCTCGTCCTGCTCGACGACCTCGCCGTCAAATCCTCCCACTCCTTGTTCTTCAAGTCCCTCCAGTCTCGAGGCTTCGAGCTCGATTTCAAGCTCGCCGATGATCCCAAGATCTCCTTGCAGCGATACGGCCTCTACAGCTACGACGCCTTGATCCTCTTTTCTCCTTCCGTCGATCGTAAGTCTCTCGTTTTTGAATTTTGTGATTGTTTGTGGTTTGTGATTTGGGAGAAAGTTGTGGAATTTGGGAGCTTTGATCGATTGAAATGGAGGATCAATTTATTCAAAAATTGTGTTTATTGTGTGTTATAGGCTTTGGAGGATCCATTGACCTGGCTGCTATATTGGATTTCGTGGATAGCGGTCATGATTTGATCATTGCAGCTGATACCAATGCATCTGATTTGATCCGGCAAATTGCAGTCGAGTGCGGAGTTGATTTGGATGAGGTTGGTTTAAGCATTGAAGTATTTTCACTGGTTACTACATTGATTATATGTTTCAAGCTTGTACTTTTTACTATTCAGAATTTTCTCTAAATTGAATAATGCCCAGTATGCATACATTGCTTCATGATATCCTCTACTACCCGAAGGAAAGACTTTTCATTGAAGAATTGATTGTCCAATTTGTTTGGGGATAACAGAAACAAGCATAATCACTAAATTTAGCCAATTCTAATAAAAGTTGAAATTAAAAAGGTGCAAACGAAAGGAAAATACTTCCTTAACAACTGCAGAATCATCATCATATCGTGTTATGAACCGTCACTACATTTGAGCTCTTTATGAATGATCATTGTAGAGGTTTATTTGGGCATCTGGCCAATTACTAACTCCTATGATTTAAGTACACATCAATACTCAAAACCACTGTCATATACTACACCGATGTCATTGCACAGTTGAAAAAAATCATTCTTTGATCTGCTTATACAGTGCAAAGAGTATATTTTCCATTTTTACAAAAGAAAAACAAATCTTTGGTTTTATATTTCTTTCCTGAAATTATGAATTCGTAGAAAGCATTTGGGCAGCCACTGTTTAAATAGTTGTTATGGATATATGTTCTTTTGGTCCTCTTATCTCATACAGTATTATACAAGGCTTTATTTATTATGGGTACAGGATCCTGCTGCTATGGTCATAGATCACACAAGCTATGCAGTTTCAGACACTGAAGGAGATCATACAGTGATTGCTAGTGATGATTTCATCAAGTCTGATGTAATTTTGGGAAGCGAGAAATTTGAGGCAAGTGCTATTCTGATAATATTTGTGGTCCAGCTAAATTATGTTAAATCGCGGCTCATGTGTATTTGAATTGGTAGTATCACTATTTACAGAATATTGTTTCCAACTCAATTAATTTCATGTATGAACTTCCACAGGGAATTTCTCCTTTTCTTTCACAGGGAAATAATCTTTCCTTTACTTTTCATTCTTTCCCTCCCCCCCGCCCCCCAAAAAAAAAATGTAAATTGGAAAAGTGTTTTGAATCTGCTAATTTTCCTAAATTTGCCTTTTAGTTTTGTACTTTTCTCTTCAATCAAGTTATATGGGTACTGGCCAAGCTACAGGTCGTCACTTCTTTCCTCGAGCCATTCATTTTTTAAGTCCTTGTCTAGTAGTAGCTTAAGCAAAGTATTTTGAGAATTTATAATCGTAGAAATGGCAATGGTTGCACTTATAGACAATTCAATGCACACTACTACTAAATGGAGATGGTAATTGTAGTCTTTGTCTCTGATATTGTTTCATTGGTGGTTCTGCCACAGGCTCCTGTACTTTTCCAAGGGATTGGCCACACAGTAAACTCTGAAAATAGCCTGGTAAGAATTTTCAGCTATCCATATTTAATGCACGGCAAGAAACAAGAGAATTGTGCTAATTAAAGTTACTCAACTGTGATTGTTCATTGGTTTTTCATTTAATTTTATACGAAACATTTTATGTCAATATATGAAACATTTTAGGTTTTGAAAGTTCTCTCAGCTTCACCTTCAGCATATTCTGCTAACCCCAAAAGCAAGCTGTCAAATCCTCCATCGCTCACTGGATCTGCTATATCTTTGGTTTCAGTTGTGCAGGTATGTTAACTATTCATTGCCTGTCATCCACTCCTTTTTTATTTCATTGCCGTGTCTTTTAATTTTGTAATACATATATGGTTTCCCTTGTTTATGTATTTTAAAATCATACTTATCTGGTCTGTGATAAGGAAATGATATTGTAGATCGTATTACTTATTTACAACTTTCTGTTGGCTTCATAGTGTTTTTTTGTTAAGCGTAGGAGTACTTCTCTCTATTTTTTATTTTTTGGGAGGGAAACATAGGACTAATTGCAATAACATACCTACTTCCAGAGAACTGTTCTAGAGCATCCTACTTTTGTTTATCATTACCATTTCATTTTATTTTTTACATTCTCTTTCACCTATGAGGCCGGTGACTTTTCCCAAATTCCTGCCGTACCTATTGATAATGGACCTTAATGTCTGATATTCAGTGTCACGGTATAGCTCCCTAGTGTCTGGTTCCGGATGTTTGCATTCATAAAAATTACTAAGCCATTGAAGTTCTTTGGGGGGGCTGGTCTGTAAATGAAATCTATTTCTTTTGATGCTTTAGTGAATGAATGTGAGTGCATCTATTGTACACATTGTATTTTTCTGTAATGGTTTTCTTGTGTTTGTCTCACAGGCAAGAAACAATGCTCGGGTTTTGATCTCTGGTTCATTGAGTTTGTTCAGCGATAGGTATTTGATAATTTCCAGCTAAATGACGTTCTCTTATTTGTGACTGTTTCCACTGACAAGATTTGGTTTTGTTTCCAGGTTTTTCAGATCTCAGGTGCAGAAGGCTGGAAGCTCAAAGAAGTGAGTGATGCTGTGATTTCTAATTCGATTTCCTTGCCATACATATTAAATTGATATTTTAGGATATATCCATTTTTAACTACCATATAAAGTATGAACTTACATAATCAAAGAGGAGAAACTGCCTTATTAGTGGAGATACAGCTTGCCTGTGGGGAGTTAACTCATAGCTATATGTCACATACTGTGAAGTGGTCTGGGTGTAGCTTAGTTCCCTAGTTAACTGGTGTATTGGATATGATGAAAATTCAATTGTTGATTGTTTATAAACTAATAAAAGGTTGCAGGCTACGGTGCCTGTTTCAAGGCAGGGATGTCCTTTACAACTTAATGATGAGCTATGATTCATGCAGAGATTAGGCTAGACATGTAGACATCAATAGAACTGGAGAAGTATTTATTTTCCTAATTTTGCTGTGCAAAATGACTACTCATGAATAAAATATGCATTTTTGAATGAGTTTGTTGTGCATCACTTAATACCGCAGAATACTTTTCCGTTTGAAAGAATAAATTTCTGAGAAACATTTTTTGTGATAACAGACATGAGAAATCGTCAAATGAGCAGTTTCTGACTGAACTTAGCAAATGGGTCTTCCATGAAAGAGGTCATCTCAAGGTGAGGCAAAAAATTATTTTCTTGTAGTCAGAAGATTGTAAGTTTATTTAATGAGGCCTGAACAAAATAAACAAGAGAGAAGGAGAACAGTAAAAGAGAAGTGATGGTGGCTGGCTTAAATCATCTAATTGTTTCATTATAGCTATCTCTATAGTCTATAGTTAGCATTTTTGGGTTTCTTAAATGCTCACCTAGTTAAAACATGTTTTTGTCTGTAGGCTGTGAATGTAAAACACCACAGAGTTGGGGAAGCCGATGAACCTGCAATTTACAGGATCAACGATGACTTGGTAATTTTATTTCCTTACAGTGTTAATAAAACTCCTAAAAATAGAGCAAAGAAACTAAAGACGTTGGCATCTGACATTGAAATTACAATTTGAAGGAATATTCGGTCGAGATTTATGAATGGCATGGACAACGTTGGGAACCATATGTAGCTGATGATGTCCAAGTGCAGTTTTACATGATGAGTCCCTATGTTCTGAAAACCTTATCTACTGATCAGAAGGTAATGCACGTTATTCACTGCAGACCTTTTGTCTATATCCTTGCTTAATATTCTTTTGTATTGCAGGGTCGTTACTTTACAGAGTTTAAGGTTCCAGATGTTTATGGGGTTTTCCAGTTCAAGGTTGAGTACCAGAGGCTTGGCTACACTAGTTTGTCTCTCTCAAAGCAGGTAATAAAATGTTCCTATAAATGGTGTCGATGCATCTCTGACTTGTTAAAAGAAGATGGTACAATTAAACAAAGTTTTGTATGCATTTATGCTTCAGCGCATTGGATACCATCATGGACTAAAGAAATTTGAATCTCCATAATATAGTATTGAAGCTTCATAATTTGTTGAAAATCTGTGAATACATTAATAAAGTTTGGATCAAGTCTGATTAAAAATATTCAACTTCAGAATGCTTCAAATTTCAATTTACTTACCACCGGTATTTTTGTAGAATTTATTAGCGGAATTAGGTGTTAGGATAGGTATTTACCATTGAACAACCAGCCACTTATGTCCTACACCTGTAATGACATTCACTTGAACTTCGAGTAAGGATTTTAAGCGTAAAAGTAGCCAAAACTTTGTACTGTGACCAAATGTCCTATTTTAATCCTTGTTTTGTATGAGGGAGTCGGGTTTTCTGTTTTAGCGTAATGTTCCTTTATCCACTGCCTCAATGGAAACTTGGATATTGAATTTGCAGATCCCTGTTCGACCATTTAGACACAATGAATACGAAAGGTTTATACCGGCAGCTTATCCATATTACGGAGCAGCATTTTCTATGGTAACTCTTTTGTTCTCTGGAATTGGTCTCTGTCATCTTTCCAACTCACGTTTAAAATTAATGGCCTGAATCGAAGAGCATCGCAGCTTTCAATCTATTCCAATGACATTATCTTCGTATTGTGATGCAGATGACAGGTTTCTTCGTCTTCACGGCTGTCCATCTATACAACAAGTAGCTGTAGAACAATTGTAGGGGAAGATGTACCGTGGTGACTAAGAGCTTAGAAACGGAAATTTTGATTAGGCAATAGCATTACGCATACTTTTCTATATTATAAATGCATCCAGTTAACAGACTCACTCACACCATCTTCTCGTCCAGAAGTTGGCATGTAAAACTGCATCCCCTTTGGATTACCTGGGTTTGAAACTGCATCTTATATTTACCATTAGAAAAGCCCCGAAAGGTTTATGCATTTAGAAGTTACTCTTATTCCATAAAAATTACAGAATATGGTTAACAATTTTCGGAAAAATATCGATGGCAGTAGTCTTATTACAATGAGTTTAAGTTTGAAAACCGTTCCTTAAGGAGTGGGGACGAATTCCTCCTTAAAATATCTCGTGGCCTATTTACAAAATCTCGTTTTTATGATTGTAGCTATTTATATTATAAATTATTATGTAAAGATAATTTCTATTAAAAATCAATTAAAGTTAATATCGTTTAGTAATCAAACTCTACAAAAACTGATGGACGGATTTCATAAAAGCGTTATGGAACTTTTATCTATTTGTCACTATTGATTGACTAAACGTTTTTAGTTTTAATTTTTAGCAAAGATGATCTTTATAGATTTATTTTTAATATGAATGGTTTTGATTATAAGCACGAAGTTTTGTGAATGTCATGAAATATTTTGAGGAGGAACTCTTCCTTTACTTTTTTATTAATTGAAATGGAAAATCCATTCCATTGTTTGTCTGACTACAAAAACAAGGCTCTAAAAATTGTTGTCTGACCAAACAAAACGTCCAGCAAAATTGTTGAGTGTCAAAAGTAGACTGATGGGATTAGGGTGCAATTTGGATTGGAAATTCCAATCCGAACTGAGGCAATTGAAATATACCTATCCAATTCGAAATTTCTCAAACTTTAGTACTGTAAAAAAATCTATGCATATTCCTATTTTATTATGTTTATTGTCATATTTTATATATTTAATCATACTGTTATATATTAAGCATGAAGAGTAGACTATTTTATAGTGTCGACAACATACAAATATCACAAAACTTTAGAAAAAATATTAAATGGTGGATAGTTAAAAGTTTGAATTTTTTTTCAATTTTACAAAATGTAGGAAATCTGAATTATGTTCCGAAAATTCTGGGATAAAACCGATTTCGAAATTTCCTAAAATCCAAATTTCAAAATTAAAACAAATATTTGGTGCCGAAACTTTTTTGGATTGACATTGGAATGCTTGTTTCCAATCCGAAAATCGCCCCTAGATGGATACACTAGATTTTGCCCAGGGTCAATACAAAATGCTGGAAATAAAACTTGTTTTCTTTCTTTTGAAATCCCACAAAAAAGTTTTGCCCACTCCACCAGATCGACCGGCGTAAACAGAAACTAACAAAAATAAAAAAAATGGGGATTGGATTGATGTATGGAAAGTTACTAGTAAACGCCGTGTGATGATTAAAAAAAACAGGCATTTATCAGCGAAACCTCCATTTGAGTTTGTTATTGGCCTCCTATGAATCAGATAAAGCACCTTTTCTCAGCTTTTCTGGGATTAATGAAGGCACCAACCACACCACAAACAATTTCTACTCTTTTCCTTTCCCCCCAACCCACAAAACTCAATAACAAAAAACGAAAAATCTGCATAAAAAGAAAGGGTTTATTGGCGATGGCAGAAACGCGCAGGAGCTTTGAAGTTCGAAGTTTACGGGCTTCTTGTTTTTGTGTAGTTGGCTGCTTCGACTTCGAGTGTGTGTTATTTATGCTCGTTGCGGGAGATGAAACCCTAAACCCTTTTGTTGTATTTTTTATTTCGTCCTTCAACTTTGTTGTATTTGTTTATAACCGCCTCATAATTATGGAGAATTGCAAGTTCAGAAATGTGGGCTATTAAAATTGCAATCAGCCTTACCCAACTGCGAGTTTGGGTTTACTCGACAATTTGTAGGGCCGAAAAAAAACCAGAAAAACCCGACCCTAAAAAAAAAAAAACCCAAAATTTGGTAACCGAAATCAAAATAATTCCGAACATTCGGTACGGGTATCAGGACATCAGAGCAATATGTTCGGTAATACTGAACCGAATCGAAAAATAATTATATATATTTTTTATTAATGAAAAAATCTTGAGTGGTATGTACCATTCAATGGTGCGGCCATTGAATGATCCAGATTAATTTACTATAGACCCAAATGAATCTTAAATCATTCAGCAGTAGTAACATTGAATTTAATGTTAAGTACTATAATATATATTATTTATAATCGTAGCCGTTGGACGTGTTGGGATTAAGTTCCAATGTTGAATATAATAGAAGACAACAATGCAGTCTATCTCTCTCCTTTCCAGACCTCTTTCTCTCGAACCCAGACCTCTCTCTTCTCTTCGCAATCTCCATACCTCTCTCTCTCTTAGCGGTCTCGAACCCATCCACCACCACCACTCCGTCGGTCGTATCTTTCCCTCTCGAAACCAGACCTTTCTCTACTCTTTGCGATCTCGAACCCAGCCACCACCACCATTTCGTCCAGCTCGTCTCTCTCTTCCGGCTTGCACACTCTCTCCTCTCCTCTCTATCTCTATGCAACTCACTCTCTCCTCTCCTCTCTATCTCTATGCAACTCACTCTCTCTCTCTTTCACAATTTAGGGTTTTTGATTTTTGACTTGGGGAAAAAATTAGATTTTTTAATTGTGAAATTGGGGGCTGAATTTCAGAATTGGACCTAAAAAAATCAAGAGATTTTGGTTTCCCGAACCCGAAAAATATTCGGGAGTACTGATTTTCTGTAAACAGAAATTTTCGGTTCGGGATTGTTTTAGTTTTTTTTATTCCAAAATTTTCGGTTCGATTTTTGATAACCATGTTACTGAACCGAAACCAGTCCTATCGACAAATGAGAGTACAGTACAATTGGAGAAATTTTTGTTAATGGCAGTTCTATCTTATTCACACAAAAAGTAAGGAGTAAGTGATTTTTAAAACGATAATGCTTGTATTTCCCGTATGGGAAATTTACTTGTTCCTCCACTTACGATTAACGAATTTTTACAGTCTGAACATCATAATTGAAATCGTTTATTATCTTTATCATCATCTAATACTTTCATATTACATTCTAAAGTTTTAAATTTGTATGAATTTATTTCTCCCATCTATTTTGTTGTATGATACTTTTTTACATTGATAATGCGACAAGTGTGAGACCATTTCTAGGTTGTGTAGAATCCGCACTTATATTATTATCGAGACCAAACTAAGAGATTGATGGGCATTTCGAATTACAAAACAATCATTGAGGAGAAGCATACAAAAGTTAACCCAAAAAACAACACTTAATCAACATAAAAAAAATAATGAAGACTCATTGTAGCAAAACCATTTATTATTTTATTGAGTAGAAGAAAAAAGTAAGCAAAAAATTTAGTGTGAAAAATATGTGTATGAGCGAGCGTGCAGTTCTTTTAGGAATAAAAATTAGGTAGGGCACAATAATATTGCCAAATTACATTGTAGCGTCATCCATTGAAAGTGATTTTGCTAATGTTGGCAAGGGAAAGTAAGTTTGCCTTAATGTCTCCTTCCTAGGAGATGCTCTTAAGAACTAGTTCTTTCCACATGAAAGTACCCAATATACAAAAGAGGCCTAACAATTGTGTGAAATTGTTAGAGTATATCAATGTATAACATACATATACATTGTTGAATTTAACAATTGAATGTGGGCGAAAGAATCCAAAAACATTTAACAGGTGAATCTGAGATGTTTAAAAAGACAACATACACCATAAATTGATGATAGTAGAAAGACTCATTTTGTATTGTTGCTTTCTTTTTTTACTTTTTGTATACTACTACTGTGATGTCCCGTGTCAATCACACATGATGTTATATAATTGGTACAAGACACTTTTATTACAGTTTACTCGTGTCATAAAAGTCTTTTCCTACGAGTTTTACTGTGACATGAATGCAATAGCAGATCAAGGCCACATCAAAGGGTGTCAATCGACCCCCAAAACATTATTTTTCTTTCAACAGATTTCAGTTGTTTTGTCCCTTGTCTAAAAGAAGCAACTTAGTTAAGTCAATGATCATTTAGTTTAGTAAGTCTATTGATGAGCTTTTGGGAGTAGGCTACGGTGCTCGCAAGCATTGGATGCTCACATCGATCTCACCGTTAAAAGGAGGGAGGAGGGAGGAGGGAGGAAAGAGGGGGGGAATGAGGGTGAGATCGGTGTGAGCATCCAATGCTTGTGAGCACTGTAGCCAGTCCCGAGGTTTTGATGCTTATATGATGATTTAGTTGCGATCTAAGAAGCAAGAATTACCCTTTGTGTAACTTTTGTGTAACTTAAAAGTACGATCTTTGAATTAAAAAGCAAACGAAAAACACCTGCAGGGTCGGTATTTAAGTGATAAAGAGAGTGACAATGACATGAATTAAAACTTACTAAAAAAAAGTTTATGGATTAAACAAGAAAGATATATCCAAATATAACTTTAGAATACATAATACAAATAACAAAACAAAATTAGATTAAGCTTGAGAAAACAAAACACAATGACACAAACAATTAACCGAACAGAAGCGTACAAGCTAGCCACACAACCCACGAAAACAAATTAAAGAGGCTGCAGAAGAAAAATAAAGCAGATGGATATATCATCATGCATGCATTTTTCAGCAACGGATGGGCTGGCCAAGGTTGCATCTGGCAGGAAGCTGCATGGCAAGGTTTGGGTCGATTCCATAGGCACTGAGAAAGTTTGAGTACTTCTTGAAAAGGCAAAGGCATCCGAAGTCGGCGTATGAAAGAGCCGTGCAACACAGAGCTGACGGAGGCGGAGGGTTTGCTCCGCTCACTGAAGGGGCGCATGCATTCAAACCCTCTTTCGTCATGCGGCAAAAACCCTGGTCGCTGTTGGCCATCAAGGCGTCGGAGCCAATGGCTACTGCCAAGAACAATGCCACAAGAACAAGAAGCTTTCTGTATGCTTCCATGTCTCTCTCTATTTCTCTCACTCACTAATATTAAGTATCTTTGATTTCTAAGTGTAGTGATGAACTGTGTGAAAGATGGTTTGTGGGTTTGGCTTTTATAAAGCTAGAAAGCAAAGGTATAAGGGAATGGTGGGTTGTCTCACTCTTGCCCACTTGTAATATTTTGTGGTGCTTGGTGTGATTGATTGCTAATTTTTGGTTGGCACTCTATACTTATATTTTGCGAGCTATTATTGACACTCTTAAAAAGTCATTTTGCACTCCAAACATATAGAAATTATATAAGAGGAAAAATACACTTGAAAAGAGTGCATAGTCATTTTTTTGGAGTGTCAATAACAGTACTCGGTATTTTCTATATTGATATTACACTTCTACGAAAGTATTCTCTAAAATAAGGATTTTTAACTCAAGTGGTTAATAACAATTATTTCGTGTACTCGAGCTTCTGTATTGGTGCCTCTTCCCATTATCGCTTGTAAATATAAAACGAAAGTCATCATACCATAATCAGATACATATATATTGTGTTAACATTGAGATTTGTAGAATGTTTATTTCCCATACTGTCCCCACACTGAGAATTTGAACAATTGATCAAGTTGGTTCTTGCGTGAATGTGTGACCATGATTCCCAATTTGACATAATCAACATTTGTAGCAGTAATATAAGTTTGGTACGAAAACATTACTCATCCAGTACTAGGTTTAATTTTCTTTGTAATATGCATCTTAAATTCAAATCTTGAATTAAAACACTTGATTCCACTCATAAGAAATCAGTTTGTAGTTAATATATAGAAACGCATCATTTTTACCAGTATTTTGGCATTGCAAATGTGAATGGGGCACATTATAATTAATTAGAAGCATGCATGCATTACAGTGTTAGAACTCGTGACACAGAGTTGGCGTATTGGGATTACTGTGGGCTGTGTAGATCACGGAGGTGCATTGGTGATTGGTCTTTTATGGGAAATATTATCCAAATTAATGAATTGTGTACTACTAATTAAAGAATGTGATTGTTAATTTGGTGACATGTGACCCTTCATATCCATTTCTTATTGTCATATTGATGCTTTCGTTTATAGGACAATTACAGCATCTTGAATGGAAGATGCAAAATGTTTTCAATAGACTGGATATAAAAACCGATCATAGCTGGAAACTGTAAATAAAAATTCCAAATTTACACATCTCTTCTATTAAAGCAGAATGCACTCCATCCCAAGCCTTTCTACCGGTCAATACCAATGGCAATGTGAAGGAAAATGTTAAGGAGATCACATTTTTTTACCACATTCATGTACTATATAATTTGGCAAGTGAGGTATACATGTCATGTCAATGAACAAGTTTATCTCACTGGATATTGATTATAAGATAATACTTGCATTCCACCACTGGAGGGATGAGCTCATTCCTCCACTTGCAAATAACACTCTTTACTGTAGAAATTTTATAATCGGAATTGTTCAATTTCTTAATCTTCATTTGAAGATCATCCCTACAAAAAATCATTCGAATCAGAAATCGTTTAGTCATCCATATGCATTAAATGAATCAATGATATAGGTACCAAGTAACTATTAATAATGAGCCGTTGATTTATTTAATACTTTTGGATGACTAAACGATCTCGAATTCGAATGATTTTTTGTATGAAAGATCTTTAAATAAAGATTAAGAAGTTGAATGGTTCTGATTATAAAAATTCTAAATTACGTTATTTGCAAATAAGGGAATGAGCCCAAGAATTATCCTTGATTATATGTGTCGATTGCCACAACAACGTGATACATGAATATGTCAAAAAAATATGATCTCCCTAACATTTATAATGGTTCATTAACTTCATTATATCCAATTTTGATTTGTAGCGGACCGTTTCAAATGCAATATTTCAACTGCCATTTATTTTCATTGCTTCATTTCACCTTCTTACGTTATAATCGTTGAATTTGAGGGTATTCAATTGGTGATTAATAATTCAACGAGTAACTCTACTTAGAGTCTCGTACATTTCTTCCACTCTCAATGAATATATATACTCGTTTACAACTTAACTTTTCGAGTGAATCACCTTTCTCCTCTCCTCCATTGATACGTATTCATACCGAATTAAAATGTATGCTTATTGAATTGAAATGTACCCATGTCGAATTGAAATGTACCAATTGGTTTTAGATATGTTTATTTTAAATGTACAAATATGTATGTTTTAGTAACTTTTTATTGTTACTGTTTTGTATCTACATTTTATATGTGTAATTATTATGTATTTGTCAATTATTGAAAGAATTCTTTTTTGCAAGTTGTATTTAGGTACGTTTTTATGAGTCAAGATAAATCACTAGTGTTTGACTAATAATTACCTTGATAATATTAATTTTGCATTTCAAGTATAAATTAGAATTTTAATTCAATTAAAATAAAGTTATACGACACATTAAATAGTGTGGCATTTCATGTAATAGTTTATTAAATAAAAGTCCTTTTTATAACTTATGTAAAGGAGGTAGTTCAATCTAAAACTCAAAACACATTAATGTTTTGTCTAAAAATGAGAAGAGTGAGACGCCTATATCTAAAGACCTCTTTAATTAATTGTGACAATGAAAAATATTATATACTAATATTTATCTTATGTGAGTTGTTATAGAAAAAGTAACATCCACATCACTAAATTTTTTCAACAAAAGAAAAAGGTGAAACCACTATTAGGAGAAGTTACATTCATAATGCATCAACGGGAAAAAATCATTAATTCGCCAACATTTGCAACAATTGCAAATGCTTGTATACAAGTTTATACATTTGCGAGGTACCACACAAATTATTATTCATTAATTTGGTGAATAATTTAATTTACTTTTATTCAGTTTTTCAATTTAAAAAATTTTCTAGGTCCTAAACCCGGAAAAAGAGTATATATTGCTCAATGTGAATCATTTTTAGGAAGTTCTCTAGCACTTGAAAAGTTGAGAAAGAGAGTAGTTGAGGTAGGATAATGGTGTTTCTCAGTCCCTTAAAACTTTTAAATTGACGACAAATTAGACACCAAAGACGGATGACCTTCATATTAACCATCTATCTTGTTATATTTTTAAACACGCATGCAATTGGAGAATCCGCTTTTGGTGTTTGTTTCGTTGTCGGATGTTTTAAGAGATTGAGAAACACCTTTGTCTTCTGCCTCAACTACTCTCTCTTTTTCAACTTTTCAAGTGCTGGAAAAATTCTCAACGACAATTCACATTAAACAATATATTCTCTCTGTCAAGTTTAGGACCTAGGAAAATTTGAAAAATGGAAAACTAAATAAAAACTAAAAGTAAATAATTCACCAAATAAATGAATAATAATTGTTGTTGTACCTAGCAAATGATCATGAATACGAGTGTATGGACTTGTATACGAGCACTTGCGACAGCAAGTCCACGTCTTTGAGCCACCCGAGTTTTTTTCCCATTGATACACCACGATAAGTAACTTCACTTAATAGTGGTTTCACCTTTTTTTGTTGGACGAATGGTTTCACATTGCCATTGGTACTCACCGTCAATGAGGTTAGGGATGGAGTGCTTGATGATGATTGAGATCGACTTTGGCTCAATTGTTGCACTTGGACACAATCGTTTGCTTCATTCAAATCGGATCAAATCGAGTTGACAACATCTTCGATTACTTGTTCCTCTTGCTCTTTCTTTTGCCAAAAAGTGCGTAACAATTTTCTAATGAATTTTCTTTCTTTTCTCTGTTTTTGTTTTGGATTTTTTTTTCCAATTTGATGGTTTCAAAACAAAAACTAAGCATATATTTATAAGGAAACGTATATTCAATGGTTAAATGTACAACTTAACCATAGATTAGTATTACTAACATACATGTATTTTGTTTGTTAGTTTATAACTTAATTTATATACATACATGTATTTGTTATCTAATTAAGATCTTGATTCGTAATAGTGTATGCATTTATCATTGCAAAAATTTTGATTAACTAGGCATTCTAATACATATATCCGCATTATATTATCTTTATGTAGTAATCATGATTCATTAGGCACTATTTATTTAGTACTTTTCTTGTTTCGTCTCTCCCCATGTTGGTTGGATTCTCTGCTTCTTGTTTCTTTGGGCTTTTGCCCCTTCGGCCTGATGACTTATTAGTTGCATTGAATAATTGGTTAATTGGTTGTGGTTAATTATTTGTATTCATAAAGTTACTGGTGTATATTTATACATTTACAATGGATACAAATAATACAATCAATGTTTTGGATTCAAACCCTCACTCCTTCCGGGTTCAAGATCATGTAGTAATAATATAAATGAATGAATTTCGGAATAACTCAATTTTCTGACTCATTGTGCAATATAACAAAAATTCATTAAACCATCTAACTAGTACAAAATGAGGTGGTACAATTTGTAATTGATAGCACAAAGATAAGTAAATTAAAATCTGATTGCACGAGTAATTTTTTAGTGTACTTGGAACACTGCGACATAATACTACTATTTTACTCAAATTATAACACGTGTCTTTATTTATTTTTGTTAATATACCCTAGACGTGAGATATATTAAACGATAGAAAATTTTATTAGATACGAAAAGAAACGGAAACCTAAATGACGAATGATAAACCCTATTTAGTCACTCGTTTACAACACGTGAAACAATACATCACTTGACAAGTGTTTCCAATATTTACAAAATTTCTACATTGACTTATCCTTTAATAGAGGATTTAGTGTAACCAGAAAGAGAAACAAAATCTTAATTAGGCCTTTAATCTTGTAATGGAAGCAGTGTCGTCTGTAAAATGGATGAGAAGAAGATCAGAGTTGAATGTTTATTGCTAAGAAAAGCAACAGAAAATATGAAAAACCAAAATCCCAAAACACAAAAAATAAAAACAAAAAAGAAGCGGGAGAGAGAGCGTTGCGAACCATATGATGTGGCGTAGCGTGGAGACGTTTTGAAATCTTCCATTGGCGGCAACCAGTAGGTTGGAAACACGTGTCAACAGCCATGACGTGTCGTCTCCTAAAACCGCGCCGTGACTACTGTAAAAGCGGGGTGGGTCGGGAGCACGCGGTGCAAACAGCTTTGCTTTTGACATTTTTGTGTCAACTTTCCTACTCGTATAAGGAGTCTCACTAAGTAAAACACCCCTCCATTTCCATAAGTATTACGAAACTGCCACTTAAAAGTTTAAACTGAATATCTTCTTAAATAAATTACAAGATGGATGATAAAATTTTTAGGTAAATTTGTAATTTTAAGTTTGTGATTTCTTGATTGGCAAGTTACCGTTTGAGATTCAGATTTATAAATAGAGAGTAAGATTGAGATGCTGACACTTTCACAAGCTAAGACCAACACTTTCTTTGAGTTAATTTGGAGCTCTCTTTCTAATTTCTATTGCCTACAATTAGTTGTTTGCATTACCAAATTTGAAGACCATCAAACAAACAGGTACTTTCCCTTCACTTATAATTTCTTCTTTGCACATTGACCATAAATGACTTTGCATGAAACTGGGATTAGTAAGGGGAGCTTTCTCCAAATTAGTAACGACAATTGTTAATAATAGTTAATAACAGTCCAAAATAGTTATTATCAATCTCTTTTTTTTTATTATTATAAATGAGTGCATGATGACGATTTTTAAATGTATTGAGTATATAATCTATGAAAATAACTTGGTTGCTGAACAATTTAGCAGCCAAGTCTTGTTCATAATCTATTTCATGTTAAAATCATCACTCTTCATTATTATTTCTTATGTGGGTTAAAGTTCTACTCATTGAAATCTTTTTTTTTCTTTTTCTAAAAGATATTCTAGCTAGCTCTATTGGTAAAATACTTTACCTTTTGCAATCATGGTTGAAATTCAAATCTTACTTTCCTTTCCTAGATGGAAAAAGAAAAAAATCTTACAAGGCATGTTCGTGAAATAACATTTGGAAAATTTTTGTTCCAAATAACATTATGGGCTTTTTTTAAAAAAGTTTTTCTTTCATTCTTATCTAATATTGATGTTTATCAAAACCTAAAAAGTGAAATAAAAAAAAGTAAAAGTGGATAAACATGACATTAAATTGAAATGTAAATCAAAATGTTATCATAAATTCTTTCGAAAGAAATGAGATTATTCAACGTAGAATTCGAAATTCAAATTTAAAAATTCTTTTTTGAAGTCATGAAAAAGTTTATATTCATCACGAGGGTGTTTCAGTAATTTGAACAGTGGGTAGGACCCTTCAAACAGCTTTTTACCCTCCTTGGACATTTTTTTTGGTCCAAGAGACCTTTGTTGTTTTCTCCTCAAATTTGAAGCACTTGACTTGTTCTGCATTGCTTTAGCTTTGGCTTTGGCTTGCCATAATTACTGCCAAACCAAATCAAACGAAAAAGCCAAAGCCTTTGGTCTGAAGCTTCTTCTGCCACCCCCAACCCTTCAACAAATTCAGGGTCAGGCGGTATCTGTTGCTTTGCGCGTTAAAACTGTAAACTCAGCCACAAACACTAAACACCCTCACAGATTTTGGTTTTTAGAGAGAGAAAGATAAAGATAAAAGCAGCCTAATAGTGTTTTTTTAGAGAGAGAAACAGAGAAGGGACATTGCTTCCCGCATTTTCCATGCCTATTTCACTCATTTCTCCCTCATGCGTGCAAGTTATTCCCAAAATCTGAAATCTCTCAAAACCCAAACCCCATATTTTCTTTCCCATTAAAATCTTTTATTTCTCTTCAAACTTCCTCATTCATCTCTCTCACACCTTGATTTTCCCTTTATTTAATCAAAACCCATCATCTATTTTATCGATTTGCTTTTGTTCTCCTTTCAAAGTTGGAAATCTCTGTTTCTTTTCTTTTGGGTTGCTCTTGTTCATTGAGGTCGGTTGGAAAAAGCTCAAAAAGTTTGCTGCTTTTAATGCTTTTACACTGATTTGTGGCGGTGAAGTCTTTCAAGGTTGATTTTCTTTTTTTGTATAAAAGGTAGAAATTCATTGGATTTGGCCAAGTGGGTTCGGTTCAAAATCTGCAATTCCTTATTAGTTTGGCAGAAATCTGGGGCTGGAGATTGATTTGGGGAAGAATTTCATGGTTTTTGATTTCTGGGTTGTTCTGTTTTTGCTTGTTTAGATCTGGATTGAAGCCATGGGAAGCCATATGAGCAAGAAGAGCGCCGAAACATCGTCATCTGCCATCAATCTAAACACCAATTTCCAGTACACAACCGATCAATTGAGTTCTTATGAGGCAGCTTGCAAGGTCGATGCAGACTTGCAGTCCTTCGACACGAACCTCCAAACCCGAACCAATCATGTCATCAGCACAATCGCGGCAGGAGTCGAAGTCCGAGCCCTCTCGTTCGACTCGCTGAAGGAGGTGACAGGATGTCTGTTGGAGATGAATCAGGAAGTTGTGAAAGTTATCTTGGAGTGCAAGAAAGACATATGGAAAAATCAGGAGTTGTTTGAGCTTGTTGAGGAGTACTTTGAGAACAGCTTGCAGACATTGGATTTCTGCACTGCATTGGAGAAGTGCTTGAAGCGTGCTCGCGATAGCCAGTTGCTTATCCTCGTTGCGCTTCAGCAATTCGAGGAGGAGACCGAAATGGGAGGCAGTCGATACACGAGGACGTTGGAGGAGTTGAAGAATTTCAAGGCGATAGGTGATCCTTTTACCGAAGAGTTCTTCCAAATTTTTCAATCTGTTTATAGGCAGCAAATACTAATGCTTGAGAAGTTGCAACTGCGAAAGAACAAGCTCGATAAGAAGCTCAAAGTTATTAGTTCTTGGAGGAAGGTCACTAGTATGATATTCGTTGCTACATTCGCTGCCGTGTTGATATGTTCTGTTGTGGCGGCAGCCATGGCTGCTCCGCCGGTTGCAGCTGCTCTGGCTGCTGCGAGTTCTATCCCGATAGGCTCAATGGGAAAGTGGATTGACACTTTGTGGAAAAACTATGAAAATGCCTTGAGGGGTCAAAAGGAAGTGATTAGCTCAATGCAAGTAGGAACTTATGTTGCCATTAAGGACTTGGACAGCATTCGGGTTCTCATTGATCGATTGGAAATTGATATCGAGTCCCTCTTGCACAATGCAAGCTTTGCCATTGAGGAAGACGCAGTGAAAGTTGCAATAGATGAGATTAAAAAGAAGTTGGGAGTATTTATGAAGAATGTGGAGGATTTGGGGACTCAAGCTGATATCTGCAGCCGCGACATTCGAAGAGCGAGGACTGTGGTTCTGCAGAGGATCATCAAACATTCCAACAACTGAAAATCGACGATCCTCGATACTTAACCAGATTCTGTTTTGATGTTTCAAGAATTCGAATTTGCGTAACTTTCCGTTTTTATTTATTATTTTCATCATATTTGTTCATTCTTAGATTGTAACTTGAATCCAGACAATTGGATTGATGTATAAAAGAAATAATGCAAAGATTATATAGAATTTTAGCTCCTCTCTCAATATTTAGGCAAGAAATTGACTTTAAATAGTTTCAATTAATGACAACATTTAATCTTCAACCCAATTGATTGCTAGATTTTCGGAATGTCGTGCCGGAAATATTTGAAGATATTGGCAATGAGAGGTCTCTTTTCGTTTGGATTGCCCATATAGGCATCTCTCTTCTGTTTAAAGCATGCTTAATTGTTACAAGTTGAGAGTTGAGACTTGCAAGTTCCTAGAGGGGTAAGGTTATGGTCTCTCCTTTTATGGTTGGTTTCCAAGTTCATAACTAACTAAGCCAACTGTATGTAGTTCTCTTGTATCCATGTCTTGTTTATTTCCGGCAACGAGGAAAACCCTAACGACTCATTCAATCCGGTGCAAAAACTCGCAAATCACATGTATCAGGTAAATTTAGGGGTCTGTACATGTGATGCTTCAGACCAAGTGCTCAAATTGGTAGCCAAATATATTGCTGTGAAGATTTGGAATATGTTTTTACTTTGTACTATTGTTTGCCACTGATGAGTTCATAATCGAGCACATTGTTCATGATGAGTTCATAATCGAGTACCGGAAAAGGACGTTTCTTTTGAACCAGCTCCTAACGGAAAATATTAAACACAATTTTGGAACAGTATGAATACGCCTTTGTAGTCGATCAAAATCTTGGAATCACCTTCAATCGAGATTATTGAGTTGATAGCTACCCCCATCATCACCTTAGTAGTTAGTAACTTCTATTTTTTACTGCTTTTTCCATTCAACAAAGTGTGAAATATGTTTCTTTAGTCCCACATTTGTGTTCTTTAAACCGACCACAAAATTCAACCCAAAAAAAATCAACAAATCATTCGGTGCGGCATTTTATCAAACAATTCATGATTTTTCCATGTCTTTAGTGCTCTCCAACACAACTTTCACAACCTCTTGATACATCTCCAACAGACATTTTGTGACCTGTTTCAAGAAATCAAACGAGAGAGCGCGAAGTTCAACTTCCGCTGCAATTGTGCTGATGACATGATTGGTTCGAGTTTGAAGGTTGGCGTCGAAGGATTGCAAGTCAGCATCAAGCTTGCAAGCTTCCTCATATGACCTCAACTGATCAGCTGTGCGTGGTTAACAGGTATTGGGATTGGTAGCAGAGGATGATGTTTCCGGGACTTTGCTCAGGTTGCCTTCCATGGCTTTCAAAACAACCTAACACAGGACGTGTGATCAGAGCGTGATTAACAATCTAATGGTCCTTGGATCATCCAGAGAGTAGAGTGGATCGATCCTTCTCTGGCCGAGATTGTCATATGGACTGCCAATGTACGTGTTGAGAGTGTACATCTCACATCCGTGAATTGAAGAACCTTGCATAGACTTATAAGGAGTAGGGCTAACTGCGGATGTACACTTGTTACTCATGTTCATTGAGGTATTTTCTGGTGAAGTTATTTCTTAATTGCAGATTGATTGTAAATATTGCTGTGGTTAGAGTTCGACCCAAAAAATAATCCTCGTTGGTAGGAATCTAGGACTAGATTCACAAAAAAACTTGTTCATGTTGAAACATAGCATCGAACTCATTAATCAAACGATTGAACACAAGAACATCCCAATCTAAAGGTCCTCAACCCGATAATTTAACTAGGGTGACAAGCCTCCAACAACATTGTGAAAAACTTTGGTACCTATGTGCGCACAAACGCAGACATGATTTCTCCTCTCTGTCACCTGGTTATGTATTGAATCTCTCCATACTCTCTCAACAATTCAAGCGCCTTTGCCGCCACTCAATTTTTTTGAACCTGCAATTTTGGAAGAGAAGCTGTATAATTGTCAGTTAATATATTACCTATATGACATCAGAAATTTAGACATGGGTGACAGAAAGGAAACTGCTCCTAAATCACATTGGTTTGGACAATAAACTAAACAGGTTCAAATAGATTTCAGTTTTAGTTTTCCGTATTTCCTTTCCTCACTTTCCAAACATGGCGGCATAAGCTGACCTGTCCCCTGACGCATTCCTCATCGTAATCTTGTTTTTTGATATTTGAATTCATCAATGGAAATTTCAGCATCTTTGACAAGCTCCTCAGTCGAAAGCTGCAAAACCAGATCCATATTTTCTGTGAACAAGCAAGCAATCAAGGGCAACATTGACAACCAAAAGATGTTAATTGCGGAATGCAGAAACCTTCGTGCTCATAAACAGTGACGCGTGCACACAAAAGCACATTGTAAAGATAATCTTGAACGGCACCATCAGCTACTTGTTCTCTAGCTATTTGCTCAACTTCCAAGAAATCGGCAAGGGAGACTTCTAGTTCGGGTTAAAATTTCTGTAACATAGTACTTTGCATTCAACCTAAAGGAGAAGCAAAACACAAAATCTTTCATCTAGATATTCTATAGATACATAAGTAAGAGAAATCTGGTTGCCCTAATTAGCTGAGTTAGTGAGAAAAGTTCACACCTTTTCCAAATCCAAATCCAATCATGGATAACAAGTGACTTGTAACGCAAGACTAACTTCTGCAATCACATCGTATAATTCTCCGAAAGCTATAACTGAAGTAGCAATGCTAGACGATTCGCTTGATAAAGTGCGCATCGACATACCTTTACTCTCAGCTGACGGAATATTTTTAACATTTGATTCATCTTGATCTATGGTTGTCTTACTAAGGAAGACCCATTTGGTCCTGCAACTGATCTCTGTCCGAAAGTATTCTCTTTGGACTCGAGGCGGCAATGTTGGGGAAGAAGAATCCTATTAGTGGTGAAATATATGAAATAAACCAAGGATCCTAGCACTGCCAACAGCTAACAGTTTTTCTCTCTTTAGTCCCACATTAGTCTTCTTTAAACTGGCTACAAAATTCAACCCAAAAAAACAATATAATTTGTGCTTCAGATAGCAGTTTAGCAAAAAAAAGAGAGAAAATAATGATAAAAAAAGAGGGGGAGAGCCTGTCAGACAACCGTGCAACCACCCCAGCCAGAGAAGACCGGCTGAGAACGATCCTCTACCGTCAAGATGGTCCAGGGACCATCAGATTGTTAATCACGCTCTGATTACACGGTCCTGATTCATCAACCAGGTTTGGATTCCTGTCACCTTTGAAATCAAGGATACAGAGGTACGATCCTATAGAACAGATCCTGTTCAAGTAAGGTCGTAACCTGGTAGACGTTGTCGAGGTATATAAACCGCTATAGCATTTCGCGAACGGTCGATGTGGGACACAAAATGGCATATTTCGTGCCAACAGCTAACAGTTTCTCTCTCTTTTGGGGGACCCGAAATGGAATGTGTATTTTAATTTATACAGCAAAAGCTGTACCTGATTGAATACCCTAAAACTCAAGTTGCGATGACTATTGATCCAACAATTGTTTTGCAATTATCAACAAGTATTTGATGTAGTGGGATTTCAATTTTACAATATTTGAAGAGGTCTTGAATTCGAAACCTGTATCCACCAATGATCTAAAAAATTCAAGTTTTTGTTTGCTCCCCGAGAATTCACTAGTGGCTTCATTTGTATCACGTGTGTGTGGCATTTATAGGTGTGATTGATTTGAACCGGATTAGCTGTTCAATGTGTTAAACGTTTCTATCCGAATCTAATAAAATCATTTATCGTTTGACAAATACAAAAAAATCATAAACATCCAATCCAACTTGCTGCTAATTTAGAAGTGTAGTTAATTTATCACTCGTTTTTTTCAGAATGAATTAAGCACATGTTGGACTTTGCCTCACCAATAGAGAGGTTAAAGATTTTCACCCTTTTATTTTCTTGTAAATTTAACTGTAACTGTTCAAAGGAGGGTAAGGCAACCATCTAACCTTTTACCATGGATACAAGGAAATTAACGTTGCATAAGAGAGTGCATGTAAATCTCTCTCGTGGCCATGAGCTAAAATGGTCATCATGGTTGTAAAGGTTAGAATATTAATTATTTGAGAATGAAGATAAAATTTGATATCCAGACTTCAGAGATATCAACTTACTTATAGTGTTTGCCTGTACAAAGCGTACCGACACACCGTTTTGGCTTTTCATCTTAATCATTAGGAAGTCTAGACCAAGTGTTAGTTGACAAAGTGTAGATATAAATTTGATTGGGGAAAAAGAAGCATGCTCGATTACATTCATGAGGAGTTGAGAAACCAATGAGTGAAAATCCGTATTCTATCTTCAAAATTCATATATAAGCAACATTTTACATCCATGAAAAAAAAAATCGCATGTTTTCGCGCTAATTATTTAAGAAAAATGATTTGCACACACTATTTTTTTTTCTGATGCACACCATTTTTTAATTATGTCCGTTGATCTCTTTTTATTGGTTCGATTCAAAGGCCGAGAATCAACCGGGTGTGTAAAATGGAGAAAATTGGTGTGTGAAATCACCCCACTTATTTGAAAGGAAATTTGCTACTCATTAAGTAAGGAGTGTAGACATTTAATTAATTACCTTTTAATTGTGTCTTCAACTTCAAGTATGCCTTCGCAATCTCTTGATTATACTAGAACAACATACTTTGCAAATGAATTTTATTTTGTTTTCTACAAATCACACGAGACAGCGATTTCGCATGCTCGTTCGGGATGAACTTTTAAAATGCAGAGTAAATTCACCATGTTTGAGGTTAGTTGTGGCATTTTCAACTGTAAAATCATCTGCATCATAAACTGTTCTCAATAAGGAAAATTTTCTTGTGTATGTATGGGATTGATACCCACTTAAGAATTACAACTTGTAGAAAGATCAAACACTCCCTCAATACTAAGATGATTTGTGCTTAAACAAACCTTTCACAAGGCTAAAAAGTGGCGATGGTCGAAAATTGAAAATGGTTGCGGCTGTGAGATACGCACATACGGAAGGTACATAAATTTTAAACCAGATGGACGAGAAAATGGTTAAGTACGTAAATATTCCAGTCACGATAATTACGGCCACAAAATTAAGAAGGCACTTTGTAGTAGAAAGGTCACCTTCTGATCCTTCGCGAGGAAAATGTCCTTGGGAATCAAATTCAGAAAGCAACTGGTCCTTGAGATGAAATCTGTTCATTAACCACGTTGTAACTTCATCTTCAGATGTTGGAATATTGTCAAGTGGGATACGTTGGACGTGCATATGAACTTCAGAAGGGTTCACACCAGAGGCATTGTCAAAGAAAGTAGGGCAGCTGGGTTTGTAGCCAATAGTCACATCATAAACTGTGTAAACAAAAGGACAAAATTACATCGTAAGATGAAGTGATGAAGTGGAAAAAAATTACACAATGAGCTTCTACATGCTCTAAAAGACGTGGTTAGAATGTCAAACAAGCTCAATAGTATATGGTCCTATAGCCTCAATCCTATATGGTCCAACAACCTTTTTTTTTTAATGTGGAAAACTACCTTACTTGACCATAAATCATCAAAGTGAAAGGTAAACAAAAAATAATTTAACATTTAAAGTTTTGAGTAAATG
This sequence comes from Gillenia trifoliata, assembly GCA_018257905.1. Lineage (NCBI taxonomy): Eukaryota > Viridiplantae > Streptophyta > Magnoliopsida > Rosales > Rosaceae > Gillenia > Gillenia trifoliata. The sequence continues at coordinate 21,372,550 of CM031080.1, forward strand.
AAAGGCAAACACAGAGATGTGAAGCAGGAAATCTTTAGGAAAGGAAAACATAAATAAATTTCATAAACAGAGGCAGGAACTTTTATAAGTGGGATTAGCGAACCAAAAATTAAGATACTACAAAAGATTTAAAAATCCTCATAGGGAAGCATTGCTTGTAAGTCAAGTAATTAATATTGTTAGCTGAAGATGAGTCAATTTCAGGTAGAACCAATCAAAGGCAAATCGGTCGCCATTAAAGAAAAGATGTTTTGTATTTCAAATTGTAAAGAAAAAAGCAGGACTAATTCAAATAAATGAGTAAACCTTAAAAATAATAGGTAAATAAGAGAACCTGCATCCAAAGACCCCCTCAATTCTTCTAAACAGGCGCTGAAGCCCTTTGTTTTTGGAAGTAAGACATGCTTTAAGACAGGTAAGCCATTCTCAGCAGCATATTTCTGACTGCGTATGCACTTCTCCTCACTGCATAAAATAGTCCGCGGAAGAAACGATTCAATACATTATTAGAATAACAAGTGTGAGACGGAGACCAATATATAGATCCTGTGCATAGTCAGAGTGTCGACGAAGGTAAGGTTGCATACCCTTAGATTATACCAACTCTACAATAAACAATTGAAAGCAGAAGCAGTTCAAGAAATTACGTGAAATCTGTTCCTTCTGGGAAAAGAGCGAGCCAGAGGGAATCTTTGGGATCCTTTAGAGTTGAAAGCATTCTGCGCATGTTTAATTCATCAACCTCCCACTTCCTCTCCACAGAGATGAACTCCAATATGTGAAATGACCAACCAAACACAGGCAGTTTCATTAAACTGCTTTTAAGAATATACTTTATGTATCCCTGGCGTCCCTTTCGCAGTGCCAGGTCCCACAGGTACATCCAATCAACCTCGGTCCTATGGTTTGACATAAGCAAGATGCGCTCACCGGCAGGAACCGTTTCTCCAGAAATAATAACTTTTGTCTTGTTTATCTTTTCAAAAAGAAAAGGCCACAAAGCTATCCAACTACCAAAGAAGAAGGATGTTACTCTTCTACTGTAATGTATGCTGAAAATTCTAATTATAACAGCACCCAAAAAGCCGAAATAGACTAGCATCATGAATGCAGTCGAAACAAGTACAAGTAAGCACACAACACCCCTAATTGCTCTCAGTGGAGTTAAAGGAAGGTGCTTCATTGCATCATTCAAAGGTCTTTGAACTTCCATGTGTACTCAAATGGTCAAACCAATTGTACTTGCACTCTCCTCTAATGTATCCACGTACAGTGATCTCAACGGGATGATGCAGTCCCAACCTAAAAGGTCAGTGATTGTAATAAATTAAGCAGCTATGATGCTCCTAGCAGAATATTGAGGGCACGCTTGTTCTTGGCTTTAAGAACTAACTCCTATGGAATCTAGTCACAGTGCGGACCATAAAGTGTCTTCACAAAAGATATTTCTGAAGGAATTGGTTAGCAAAATCCTTTGGATAAAAACGACAAGGAATTCATCAGTGGAATTGGAAATATGTACCCTGCACAAGGAAAGTCAGGAAAATACTCAGCAATGTGTCATGTAACCAAAATTAGCGTGTGCGGTAGGAAGCATTGTTAACTGTGGCTATGCACAGGTAACAGTTGACAGGGAAAAAAAACGGAAGAGGAAAAGACAGTTTACAAGATGGCACATCAGTTATAATTGGTATTTCAATATTTCACTACCAGATAAACATTGAGCAAAAGCATAGCTAATGCCTGCACAAAGCATCCAACGCGAATGGTATGTTCATTCACGGTAAGCCATGCCTTGGAAAAAGGTTGAAACAGTCTAGCAACGTCTTGAAAGCAGGTAGGTTATTCACAGTTTACCTTTTAGGGCAAACTTGTACTTTCATTTCAACCACTCATGCGGGCATAGAGATAAAACTAAGGCCAACTATGCACCTCCTATTTTTTTCTCTTAGTTCTGTTATTTGCCAGATCATAATCAGGATCAGGTCATAAGAGAAAAAATTCGCAACTGACTCAGATGGGAAATCATTGCTTCCAAGTGAGTAAGCAGAGCTCATCATTCATCATAAGAACTTAGCATTCACTAGTCTACATGTTACTACTCGAACTACATTTAAAACGTTAACAGTAATTGCACGTGCCTAACAAAAAATATCAAGCAAAGAAACTAAGTTTGATAATTGATAGATAGAATTTATTGGCACTCCAAAATCATCAGGCACTCCTCAAGGTACAGTTTCTTGCTTATGCCAATAACATCTCCCAAAAAAAAAATGCACATAGAAGAAGAATAAGACCTCAAATTGTGATTAGAGCAAAACTTGCACAGTAGCTCATTCTCGATGCTAAATCATTTTGTCATTTCATAATTTGTACTTGAATTAGTTAGACCCTACACCGATAGCTTAAACTCTAAATTAACCACAAATCATCTATAATTCCAACATGCACAGTCAACTATAAGTATAACAAAATACTTCATTTATTCTCTTGAAACGTGAAGATTGACACATACTATATACAACCTTTGATTGGTCGCAGAGAAAACTAAGTAATCATCGAGCAACGACAATTAACCATGTATCGCCAAAATTGCATATAGTAAACTATATCCAGTTACTTGATTGTACTCTCAACAGTGGGATTACATACACAGGATTAAAATTCCTTGATCTAATTACTTTCCAAGCAACTCAATTCTCAATCAATGCCGAAAATCAAGTGAACACGCAAGACTTCGCAACCTCATAAGTGAAAGATCTAAAGCTGAATTCTCACTACCAAATCGGTTCCGACTCTTCTGATACAAGAGCAAAAAATGGGAGCAATGCCAAAACTAGTGTATTGGAATATCAGTTTGATGTTAATTAGAATCCAGAAATAAAGAGACAGATGAAAAATCACAAGTGCATTGTAATTGTTTCAGAGCAATTAGGAAATGAGATCGAGCAGTTTCCTGAGACTAGTTAAACTTTCTCGGATGGATTTTCTCGGCAACCAAACAGCACTTTGTAAACATAATGATACTGTAAAATCAGAGACTACGAGTATAAGATTGTAGTACCTGGTTGCGGTGGTGAGCAGGCAGCAGCTCCGTTACGGCGGTTTGGTAGATATGTCTGTGGGAGGGAGCTTCGAGACTGAGAGGAGGAGACTATGTAAGACTAGTGTAGAGAGAGAGAGAGAGAGTAGGAAAAGGGGCTGGAAAGTGTTTGAAATTACCGATTATGCAACGGGCCTCGTCCTGACTGAACCCGGGCAGGACCGAACCAGGATATTACTCAGCCCAGTCTAAATGGCTACAGTGGCATCTGGCTATGCAATCTAGTAACCAATCCAACGGTTGAGGAAATCCCACACATGTAACCAATTAAATTGGGAATTTCAGTTACAAAGTATTCAGGGTCCAACTTCAGTGGTACGTACCATTGAATGGTACGTACTGTTAAATGACTAAGATTCATTTGGGACCCACTGCAAATTAATCTGAACCATTCAATAGTCGTACCATTGAATGGTACGTACCACTCAAGATTTTTCCAAGTATTCATGTGTTTGACTTATATATCGGTCTTGCATAAGCAAATTGATTTTCTTGGACCATAAGTCCTCCCCAGATAATTTGTATATTTTTATGGAGTGGAGACTTTTTGGATTGAATGTTCTTCCGTAAGGTTAGCGTGCTGTCCTCTGCTGAGGGCTCTCCTCGGCTCGTATTGTTTTTTTGTTTGTTGTTCCTTTTGAATTGCTAATGTTTTAGTTCTATTTGAACTTTTTGTTTGTTGATGTTATGTTGTGGGTTTTGAACTTTATCCAACATCAACCGTTATATCACTAATTGAGTGCAAAGGAGAGATCAAACAGCTTTTCAATCGCAATAATACCCAACTTTGAATGTTTTAGTGAGAGTGAGGAGCCCAGCAATCAGTGACACACCCCACCCTCGATACCCACGTGGATACTGAGTTCGGGCGTGTTGGCTGACACTCGTAAGTGACGAAGCCATTATATGCATGACAACACTTAGTTTATGCAATTTAAACCGTCAAATAATTTGTGAAAATTAATACAAATATGCACAAGGTTCAGAGCGTACTAAATTGAAGCAACGGAAACAAAATATAAAGTCAAGTTCCTAGAATTTCTATCCATAACAGGGATGGATATTATTAAAGAAACTGAATGAGAATAAATCCCTACATTGTCGGGAAGAGAATCAGAGCTGCCAACCAGATGCCTCGACTTCACCACACACACCGCTACTATGTCCTGAAGGGGGCGCAAAAACCAAAGGTGTGAGTGGACGAAAAATAAAAGTTTTCTAAATCCTTTTCTCTTTTCAACGTATTAACTCCCTGTTTGAAATCCAGTATAGATATAAAATTATACTACCGTAGTATAAGTCATAACGTACTCTATATATATAACTGAAAATATATCTCAACATAACATCTGTAAAGAACCGTTCATATTTCCAAAGAATGACCACAATACAGATCAATAAGTATAATAATGAAAAACCAACACAGGGTATATGTGCAATCACCCATGTACGTGTTGAGGAACATCATCTCAATCCCCGTACAAGCACTTTACGTTATCAATCCATTTGTACTCCTAGTACCACACACATGTAAGCACTTGCGCAATAGCGCGTCACACCCGAGTCCTTACATTGTGGGGCCTTCCCCAAAAAATAAACATAAACGTAAGACAAGTGTGACGGTATACCAAGTGTGACAATACCCCTGGAGTACAGTGCGTGTGACCCAAACATGTGAGACTTGTCCTACGGCCGTGAGACGGTATTACAGCGTAGTGAAAGCATACCAAGTGTGTTTGAAAATATACATATATAATCATGTGTAAAAATGAAGAATATCATATACTTCGTAATTTCCCAAATATTCAAACCTTGCATAAATAGTTATATTCATTTGGAACCATATATTAAATACCAATGTATTTATGCATAAGCGAAAACATAGTATAAACCATTTCATAATACATATCCATTTATATTCATGCCTTAAAAATTATTTAAAACCATAATTATATCAAAGCCATAATTATTTCAAAGCATAGAAATCAATTAATAAAACAAAAGTCCACTCACAAGTACTCGGGAGTGTAATCCCCCTCGGTGTCGCCCTCCTCGAAGCGTCGAGTCATAGAATTACCTATTTAATATTAGGGGAAAATGTTAAAAACATCCCCTAAATAAATAATTATAACTCTTATAAAAAGAATCCAAAAATAATATTATTTTAGCGAAAACGGGCTCGAAAAATAATTTTCGGGGCCCGAAAACCTTCCTGCCACCGTGCACCGCCTCCAACGCCGCCGTGTGCCGCCTCATGCGTCGGGAAACGGCTGTATGCGCCGCCACGAGTTGGGAAGAGCCGCCACGCGCTGGCACGTGTCGCCACGCGCTAGCACGTGTCGCCACGCGCTGGCACGTGTCGCCACGCGCTGGCACGTGTCGCCACGCGCTGGCACGTGTCGCCACGCGCCTACTAACGTCATCCCACGCGCCTACTAACGTCATCCCACGCACAACTGACGTCGCCCACGCGCCTGCTGACGTCAGTGTCGTTAAAGTCAACGGCATCAGTCAAAGTTAACGAAATATACCTTTTTCTAACGGAATATTCTGACGCCGTCAAGAATATTTTGTTACTGTGACAGAATATTCCGTCACCTTCAACCTCTTCTCTGGTCGCCAGAGCCGCCGGCCGCCGTCTGGTTCGCTGAAATCTGGAAAGTTTTCCCGATTTAATTCCAAAACTTTAAAAATTCATATCTCCTTCATTCCTTGGCCAAATTCAACGTTCCATATATCAAAATGAAGGTATTGAAGAGTAGAATATTTTCATACTAAATTGGGGCCGGAACAATGGCCGGAGATGGCCTGAAATTGGCCAGAAAGCTTCGGATAAACCCTAATTCCGTTCTCCTTCAAAACTGCACCAAAAATTACGTTCCTTATATTGATTTGAACCTACTCAACGTGATGAAACCAATGGGAACGGTTTCGAGGCTTACCTAAGCCAGGATTGTACGAAAGCTTGATTGGCAGTTTGCTGTTTCCGTTCTGATATCGGTTTGGCCAATTGGGTTCGAGTTTGAAGATTCTGAAATCACAGTCTCGTCAAGAATGACGAGATGATCGCAATGGTTATAGTCTCGTGTGGTAGTTTGACGGTTTTGTGCTTCAACCCAATTCTAGGGTTTCGTTTGTTAGTTTTGTGAGGTTTTGGCTGAGAGAGAGAGAGAGAGAGAGAGGTCGTGGAGAGAGAGTGGGGGAATAACTGCACAGAAGCCAGCCCCAAAACTCCAAAATCCTAATTAAACTAACGGGTGTGAAAATTACTAAAATGCCCCTACACTTTCAAGTTTCGGAAAACGTTCGTTTTAACTCCAAATTGAGTTCCGCTTGCGTCCACGTGGTCGTATCGACGAGTACTACTGGAATATGCAAAGAAAATAATTTTCACATGTCGTCTCGAAAAAGTCAACATTGACCACTAGGGGTATTTTGGTAATTTTACATAAAATTTTAGGACGGGTTGTAACAATCAGGCTGGTGCACGACTCCGGCATGGTTACAGGGGAGAAGGACTGGCAGGTCTTGGTTTTTTGTTTTTCAGAAGTACTTGGACTTTCAATTTTTTTAGTAAAGATAAAATTGAGTTTTTAACACTTGTGGAGTGAACTTAGATGTGTGTTGGGGTGTCACTAAAAAAACTCTATCTTAAATGCAAACACTATATTGGGCACAAAAGTCAAACAATACCGAAGAAAATTGCTTGTCTCACCTTGACTCTTTTTTTTTTTTTTTTTTCTGACAACATTTTGGATATCCATGCGAATGACCTAGACCTATCTATTGTTCTACAATACATCGACTCTGTTTTAGAGTAACTCTTTTATGAATGGATTTAAAATACATATTCTTGTAAGAAGTCTCATACCGATTAATTGATCAGCACCCGTATAGTCGTGCCCAAGTTCTTGTCCTCGCTTTGACATTTCTTTTCAAACAAATGTCATTTGTCACATTAGATTTTAATTTATGTGTTTTTCTTTCTTTCTGCCAAGTGACACGAGTTGCACATTTTAAGGATAATCTTGGAACATGAAGGACGCCCAATCCCACTTGGTCTAACTTGATGACCTAGCCCAAAGTCCCAAGAAGTGGAAAAGTCACTTTTTATAGAATTCTTTTGTGTCTAGGTTCATTGTACATTCTAGACATTGTAGACCGTTGGATTAGATTAATCCTAGCCATCCATTTAGGGGCTAGACTTGTATATAAGGGGGAAGCCTCATTTGGCCAAACCATCTCTCAAATTGTAAAGTTCTTTAGTGAGCAATACAACAATCATTCTCCCAAATCTCTCTAAGTGTTCTTATTTGTTTTTTGCTAGTTCTTGTGCTCTTGTACAGTTTGTTCCGAACTAGAAGGAGGAAGGCTTACTTAGCTTGTTCAAAGGCGGAGAACGAGGCTTAGGCCGCATTGGCAGGAGACTTCGAGAGACAGCTGGTATCAAAATAGGTCACCCCGATTTGCAAGAAGAGACAAGATGGCTGGAGAGAGCTTGAAAGCAGAGAAGCAATCCAAGAAGGGTGGAAATGAGCACTCAATGGACATGCTCTCATACTAGAGTCTCACGTCGTCAGGTTGGAGCACGTCGTGGTCGAGTTTGACAAGAGACTCGATGAGGACGTTCCGTCGAAGGTAGCCATAGAAGGTTAGGAGGATGACCTCAAACGGCAACTTCAGGGAGCACTCAAATGTGTGATGGAAGACGTTTGTGGGGAGCTCAAGACCCAATTGAAGAAGTTTGCTGCAGAGGAAATGAGAGAGGTCATAGACGATTGGACCTTGTGTAGAGAGGCGGTGCTCAACAAGTGTAGTGTGCCAAAGCTTCCGAGGGTGGTGGAGGCATTTAAACCCAAATCCTATAATGGGAAGCGGGAAGCGAAGGAGCTTGACACCTTTCTATGGGACATGGAGCGGTACTTCAAGAACCTGAGTTTGGATGATGGTGAGTCTAAGATCTATACGGCTTCGTTGTTTCTCACCGACAACGCTCTCATGTGGTGGCGTCGAGCAGGTACGTTCACACTTGAGAGTTGGGTGAATTTCAAAGCTGACTTAAGGCTGCATTTCTTCCCCGAGAATGCAAAGTTTGAAGCTAAAGAGAAGCTGAGGTGGCTAAAGCATACTGGCACTGTGAAAGACTATGTCAACACATTTGTCAATCTGTTGTTCGAGGTGCCCGAGATGATGGAGGAGGACAAATTGATGTATTTCTTGAGTGGCCTCCAGACATGGGCTAGAGTAAAGCTACAGAGGCGACATGTCCATACCTTGTCAACAGCAATTGCGACGGCTGAGTCTTTAGTGGAGTTGAAGAAGACAGACCAAAGCGAGTAACAACGAAAAGGTGGGGGAGGCAACAACAAGCCAAAGGAGGGAGACAAGCCTAGTAGCAGTGGTGGTTCCAGCAAGTTGTTCCACAAAGAGAAGTAGTACGACAAACGCGAGAGGAGAAGCAACAAGGACGACAAGGTTGGGCCCTGCTACTTGTGCGATAGTCCTCACTTGATGGTTGATTGCCCACAGAAGAAGGCACTCAACGCCATGACCAAGCAGAGTGAAGAGGAGAAGGCTCAAGAGGAGGCGAGAATGGGTTCACTACGGATTCTCAATTCCTTGCAAGCTAAAGTCACTCAACCCAAAAGTCCGTCAGGTGGGATGATCTTTGTCGAAACGGTGGTAAATGGGAAGAAAGCTCAGCCGTTAGTGGACGCGGGAGCATCCCACAACTTCATAACCGTGGAGGAAGCAAAGAGACTTGGGGTGCGAGTCTCTAGAGAAAGTGGCAAGATGATTGCGAGAGTGGCTCGTGGAGTGAAGCTACATCTTGGCACTTGGAGTGAGGAAGTGGACTTCATTGTCACATCGATGGACGACTACAACATGGTGTAGGGCATGGAGTTCATGGATAAAGTGAGGGCCTTCCCCATTCCTCATTGCAACACTATGTGCATTATTCAGGATGGAATGATGCCGTGCATGGTACCACTGATGAAGTTTGCCAAGCCGAATGAGCAGTGCCTGTCAGCCATGCAATTCAAGAAGTTGTGGAAGAAGGGTGAGGTAACCTTCCTCGCAATGATAAAGGAGGATAAGTTGATCATGGACATCTCCCTAGTCCCCGAGGTCGTGGAGGATCTCTTGAAGGAGTTTGGCGATGTGATGGCTAAGGAGTTGCCGAAGAAACTACTGCCAAGGAGGGAGGTGGACCATGCCATTGAGACTGAACCAGGTGCTAGGCTGCCAGCCAAAGCACCTTATTGCATGTCAGCTCTGGAGTTGGAGGAATTGATGAAGCAACTGAGGGAATTACTCGAAGCTGGGTACATCAGGCCGTCTAAATCTCCGTATGGTGCGCCAGTCTTGTTCCAAATCAAGAAGGAATGAACTCTGAGGTTGTGCATTGACTATCGGGTACTCAACAAGATCACCATCAAGAATAAATATCCAATCCCACTAATTTCAGATTTGTTCGACCAGTTAGGGAGGGCGAAGTTCTTCACTAAGTTGGACTTGCGCTCAGGATACAACCAAGTGCGCATAGCCCCGAAAGATGAACCGAAGACCGCATGTGTGACGAGATATAAGTCGTTCGAGTTCTTAGTCATGTTGTTTGGTCTCACCAATGCCCCAACCACTTTTTGAACTTTGATGAACATGGTATTCCACCATTACCTTGGCAAGTTTGTTGTTGTTTATATTGACGACATTGTGGTGTATAAAAACACTTTAGAAGAGCATGTTGAGCATTTGCCCACGGTATTTCGGGTCTTGAGGGAGAACGAACTCTATGTCAAGAAGGAGAAGTGCTCATTTGCCCAGTGTGAGGTGGAATTTCTTAGCCACAAAATAAAGGATAGGAAGCTGTTGATGGACGTGGGCAAGGTGAAAGCCATCCAAGAGTGGGAGCCGCCAACCAAGGTGCCTACACTTCAATCCTTCCTCGGGTTGGTGAACTACTATAGGAGGTTTGTCAAGGTCTTTTCAGCCTTAGCGGCCCCCTTGACAGATCTTCTGAAGAAGAACAAGACATGGGAGTGGACGCCGAGATGCTAGCAAGCCTTTGAGGCACTAAAGAAGGCGTTGATGGAGGAACCAGTGCTGACACTGTCGAATCCGAGCAAGCCATTCGAAGTGCACACTGACGCGTTAGACTTTGCGATTGGTGGCGTACTGATGCAGGAGCGACATCCAATGGTGTTTGAGAGTTGAAAGTTGAATGACACCGAATGACGGTACTCTACTCATGAGAAAGAGATGACAGCTTTGGTGCACTGCCTACGAGTATGGAGGCATTACTTGCTTGGTTCTCACTTCGTAGTCAAGACAGACAACGTTGCCTCAACCTAATTTCAGACGCAGCAGAAGTTGACACCAAAGCAAGCAAGGTGGCAAGACTTCCTAGCAAGGGAAGGAGAATGTCGTGGCAGATGCGTTGAGTCGGAGGGCCGAGCTCGCAGCCATCACACAACCCACAAGTTCTCTCTTGGAGCGTATACGAGAAGGCTTGCAACACGATCCTCAAGCCAAGAACCTAGTGGAGCTTTTCAAAGAGGGGAAGACAAGGCGATTTTGGCTAAATGAGGGGCTTCTATATGCCAAAGGGAAGCGGATCTTTGTGGTGAGGTGGGACAACTTGAGGTGCGGGATCTTGAGGGGTTGCCACGACACGATGTGGGCATGACATCCAGTCACCCATCATACACTAGCCTTGGTGGGAGCTGAAGGAAAAATTTTGTCCTAGCTAAGAACAATTCAAGAACATTTGAATACTCATGCAAACTAATAACAATTAAAGTAGGCATGCATTCAAAACAATTCATAAAACCCATGACTTTCAAAGCCTAGAATATGGTGAACCAAATGACTCTTTAACAAAATTAAAGAGAGGGGAGATTTGAGATTCATTACCCTTGAAGCTCATTCTTGTTTGCACAAGAGATTCACCCATGTGGAGGGCCTTCAAGTCACCTCCTTGCTCCATGTAATCTCCTTGTGATTTTGGGAGGACCGGTTCTCCTTGAACACCAAAAATTTAGTGTCTCTAAGTCTCTTCACCAAGGATGTGGTGTGAAGAGAAATGGATGACTTAGGTGCAAGAGATTGCTAGCCCTTTGCACTCTAAGTGGTCGGCCTCCCTTGAAGAAATTGAGGAAGAATCTCAACTCAATTTCACCAAGAAAAACCCCTTGAGTGAATATGGCCATAAAGTTCCCTTAATGCCTCATCACAAGTGAGTGGCAAACTTGTAAATAAGCCAAGTTTGCCTCCACTCACTCTAGGCCGGTTTTGGCTTTTATTTTGGGTTAATTTCCATTTAGTTTTAGTTGTCATACAACCTAAACTCAATGGGCCTTGTGGACCAAAAACCCTTTTGGGCCCCGTAACCCAAAACCAACATAAAAGCCCAATACGAACCTTTCGTATAATTAATTAACTAATTAATTAATCTTGACCATTCTCAATTAAACAATTTAATTGCTTATCCATTCCTTCATGTCTTCACATTCATCCTTATTCGGTGTGCGATCCATTAGGTTCCAATTAGCGAGGCAGTGGGCGATTGTTACTCTTAACGATCGATTGTGAATTGAAACCACATTTCAATTCTCCCTTTGTTGAAGATTAGTGTTTGCTAATCCTCTGGGCTTCCACAAACCATGAGTGACACCTAGCAGTATGTCATGGCTACCCAAGCTAAGTAGAAGTGGTTGGAGAACCTATCCAGTTGCAATTACAATGCAATACGATCCTTCTCTAATACAATACTCCTAATCACATTGTTTGAGTGATAGTTATTTTCATGTCTACTATCCAATGTGATTCTCTTCTATATGATTCAATTGAATATGCTTTGAAACAAATTTCCTAAGTCATATTCATGTGCTTTGGCCAAAGACTTTCGAACCATATCTCAGAGTATTCTCCTTCCACCATGGAAGGTTAGAGATCCCTTGTTGTGCACTCATATGCCTACATGACTAGATAGCTTGACCCCAACAATGCCGTGGACACTCGCAATGGAATGCCTTTGACATGATCAAAGATCAAGGATCCAATCATTAGACATCGATGGTGCCTCAGGTCAAAGGACTACTTTGCATATTGCAACCTAGAAGTTCTTACATGACATGTATGTACGAACTCCTATTGATCGTCGTTCAGTGTACTCAATTACCTTTTGAGCACCTATGTGTTTGTCTTAGTGTCCAACACTAAATGACTTGAGACTAGTCATACTCAACGATTGAGTCAACATAACACATACTAACCTTAGCGGATTGTCAATGCCCAATTGACAATCCTATGGCTAGGAACGTTTTAGGAATGAACATAAGTGAGAGGTCTCATTCTCTCTCTTAGATCAAATACATTCCTTGGATTCTCTTATTGTTTAAACACATGATACAATAAATAGTGATTAACAACAAGCTTTGCCCTTTATTAAACAAATAATAGTTTAATACAAAAGGTATTCCAAAAGCTATTACATCAAATGAGTGGCTTTGTGGGCATACTTCCAACAGGAGCAGCATACTATTGGCCTCAAATGCGTGATGGTGTTGACTCTTATGTGAAGACTTGTCTTGTGTGCCAACAAGACAAGACGGAGCAGAGGCATCTTGGAGGATTGTTAGAGCCGTTACCTGTACCCTCGAGACCATGAGAGAGTTTATGTATGGACTTCATGACATGTTTGCCGAAGTTTGAGGGTTGCAGTTCGATCTTGGTGGTGGTTGACAGGTTCACAAAGTATGCTACTTTCATCCCCGCCCCAGTGACATTGTGAAGACTCATATTTTAAAACTAAATAAATAAATAGAACTATTTGATTTATATGGGGTGGAGTATTTTTGAGAAATTACCTATGGTGTATTATATTTGTTTTATTACATTTTTCATTAAGTTTCTTATTTTATTTTCCACTAGTTTTTACAAGCAGGTTGATTAATTAGTTACAGCCTAGTATTGAAATACAATATTTTATTATTTGTTAATATCTTTGGGTTAGTCTCGGCAAAGATAAAGATGGACTCTTGTTACCCTAAGAGAGAGGGCGAGAGAGAAAGACACAGGGCAGAGAGAGAGGGCGAGAGAGAGATAGATCAGAGAGAGGGAGGAGGAGAAAATTAAGGAAGAAATATTATTAGGATCAGTTTCTTACGGAAAGAAAAAGGGAATTGCAGAGACAGAGAGGATAGAGACTGGAATTGCATAATTGCCGTAAGAAGTTATATCAGAACCCTTACATACCCTTCTCAGTAATCTTCCTTTGCGCCTTGGAGTGACAGAGAATCTCTTAGCCTCTTTTTCTTCATCCCAGCAAAGAATAGAAGTTTGACTCATGGTTCTGTCTAGTTTGACAAACATAGAGATGACTTAGAAATGACTTCTTGATTTGTTTATTATTTTCATACCTTTTCTGTATCACTATTTTGTACTGCTTTCTATTGTTTGTTTTATTATAAAAAACTGAAAGGCTATGTGATATCAGTTCATGTACTAATTGTTTAATTTATAAAAAGGAGATCTATTTTAGTTTATGGATTTATAAGTTTGATAAATCCATATCAGTCGGATTGTTGTTATTTTCCAAACTATTGTATATTTCATACATATCAGGAGAAAGTATAGAACTGAGTTGTACGTCTACTTGCAGTTGGTTTTCCACTTTATCAAACTATATATACATATACATACCAAACAATATATCTGTTTAAAGGATGGAATTGGTCTCTTAGTAATATATGTATTCATGCATATATACTGGAACCAAAACCAAAGCTTTCACGTTTTCAAGCTGTTTATATATGTCTACTACATATATTTATTTATGCTATCTGAAATAAAGTATACATTTTAGAGGTGGAAAGGATTACTCGGATTTCATGTATAGTAATGATAAAGCTTATATACAACTATGTAAGCTAAAGTGTTTTGATGAACTGGTATTATATATAGTGAGCTATATATATATATTCACTTATTTTCCGAAGACATTTATAGTCAAAACGTTTCTTGTAACCATGTTATCCTAAACAACCAAAATGATATTTGAATTGTTTGGTGTTCAATTAGTAATCCCAACTTATTTGATTAGCCTTAGGGTATGCATTTTAGTGATGGCTTGTATTATGTGAATAGGAATTGTGAATAGGAATTGATCACGATGGTGGACTCTTGCTCTTGTAATAAAGAGTCAGAGCAATGCTTTGGAATACAGGTAGGGGAAATATGGTAGACCTTTACGAAGATTGATTTTATTAAATTTTGTGAAGTGCTCTATTATTTAATCTCATTGGTTGATTATAATCTTGGCGGGTGTTACCTGGATATGTGTACATCATCGGATTACTTGGATGTTTATTTGTTATTGCTTATTGCGGTACCGTTTGGAATGTTATTAATTGAGAATATTTGTGGTACATGTGAATGATGAAATGAAATTATTTGTGCATCACTCATATGCGAGAAGTGGTTGAAACTTTAGTGTTGAGAAAGAATTGGAAATGAGGGTAGTTGGAAAGGATCTTTTGTGTAATTCAGCCAAATTCTTAGTGGGTACCAAGTCTCAGGCGAGCCCACAGTGCACAATTTCTTTTAGGGTAATTCAGGATTGGCAACGAAGAGTTTTGGCAAGACGACTAACAAAAGGGGAAATTGGGATGATTGAGTTACAGGGGTTAGTTCATATAATTAAGTGCTCGGGACCAAGTGGTATAAGTACGGAATGGGACGTACGAGGTTTGGGTGTTTAGTTATACGGATTAACGGGTATAGACGAAGAATCTGCATGGCACTCTGCATTGTTATCGATAATGATTTGATGCTTGTTATATGATGCCATGACACGTAATTTAATTTGATCAATTTGTTGTTGCAAGGTTATGTCCCTATTGAGCTGTAAAGCTCATCCCTCTATTGCTTATGCAAGTTTATGAATTAAACAATCAAGAGGTTCGGCAGGGTGAGATTGGATTAGATGTGAGGTTAGAAGTTGTTATTTCTTTACTTTAGCCTTGTAAAGAATTTTTGGTTATGTATATAAGAGGAATTTATTTTTCGTCCTTTTTCCGTTTTTCTTTATTTATTTATTTATTTTAATTTTAGCTTGCGCGCTGGGCGCGGGGTTATATTTATTAGTTTTCCGCCGACCCCGGGTCCGAGGCGTGACAGACATGCAGTGCAAAGGAGACCACACGTTTGGTCCTGAAGCACGTAGTGAAGTATTGGGGAGTTCCACAGAGTATTGTCAGTGATCGAGATGCTTGCTTCATGGGCAAGTTTTGGAAGGAACTCTTCAAGCTGCTTGGCTCGCAGTTGAATTTCTCCACCAGTTTTCATCCCTAAACGGACGAGCAGACGGAGCGGGTGAACTCTCTATTGGAGTGTTGCTTACAGCATTATGTGAGCGCCAATCAGAAGGATTAGGCCAGGTTGCTGGATGTGGCTCAATTCTCATACAACTAGTAGCAGTCGGAGTCTACAAGGGCGAGTCCTTTTCAATTGGCGACCGAACAATAACCTTTGACACCGAACGTAGTAGAGAGTGGCTATATGGGGAGTAGCCATGCTGCATACAAAACAGCTAAGGAGTGGCAGGTGACTAATGATCTGGCTCATGCTCAATTAGAGAAGGCAGCGAAGATGATGAATAAATGGGCGGATCAAAATAGGCGAGATGTGGAATTTCAAGCCGGTGACATGGTACTTGTGAAGCTCAACTCCTCACAACACAAGTCTACACGAGGATTACATAAGGCATTGCTGAAAAGGTACGAGGGTCCCTTTCTAGTACTCAAGAAGGTTGGCCGAGCAGTGTACCTTGTGGAGTTACCGCCCAAGCTAAGGTTTCATCCGATGTTTCGTGTGAGTAACCTTAAGCCCTACCATGCCGACCCCGACGAGCCAGAATGAGGAGAATCTAAGAGATCTCCTACACTGATAGTGACTTCATTTGACAAAGTGGTTAAGAGCATAGTGGCGAAGCACAAGGTGAGCCGCTCCGGAATGTCGAAGTACAAGGAGTACTTTGTCAAATGCAAAAACCTGCCAATGTTCGATATCACATGGGAGAAAGAGGAGTCCTTGTGGCAGTTTAAGGACAAGATCATGGAGTTTGAGAAAGGCAAGTTGACGAGGGCGTCGACGAGTCAGGTGGGGGAGAATGACACGGGCCGCACATTTTGAGGATAATCTTGGAACATGGAGGAGGCCCAATCCCACTTGGCCCAACTTGATGGCCTAGCCCAAAGCCCTCAGAAGTGGAAGAGTCACTTTCTAGAGAATTCCTTTGTGTCTAGGTTCATTGTACATTCTAGACCTTCTCTTGTATCATTGTAGACCGTTGGATTAGATTAATCCTAGCCATCCATTTAGGGGCTAGACTTGTATATAAGGGGGAGGCCTCATTTGGCCAAACCATCTCTCAAATTGTAAAGTTCTTTAGTGAGCAATACAACAATCATTCTCCCAAATCTCTCTAAGTGTTCTTATTTGTTCTTTGCTAATTCTTGTGCTCTTGTGCAGTTCGTTCCGATCTAGAAGGAGGAAGGCTGACTTAGCTTGTTCATATCTAATCCTACTTTTATTTTACACAATAATCCTCTTTAGATGTGTAAAACTCAAGAAGTAGTCGTATTCTTGAAGCAAATATAGAAATCTTCTTATCAGTTCCAAAAGAAAGAAGGGGGCAGTGGGGGTTGGCAATTAAATGACATCGATGACATATTTGTAATTACAATTCAAAAGCATGGTCTTGATTTTTTATGAGTTTTCAAAGCGAAAAAAAAGGAGCGACTGAGAGAGCGGTTGACCTAGCAACTGCTGCTAGCACTCCTCAAAACTAATTCCTAATAAACTTATTATATATATATATATATATATATGATAAAATAGTAAAACCATGAAGAAGAACATCGTTTGTTTTATCCTAGTCGGTTAATGTAATTTTTGTGCAATTTATAAGGATGAAAAAGTATATAGTGACTGACACACCCCGACCCGAATATCCAGGTGGACACCGGATATCGAGGCATGCTGACCGTCACTCCGGAGGAGTGACAAAGTCATGACGTGGGAAAAGATATTTGAGAATGAAAAGATAGAGATAAATAACAAAATCAGAGTAAAAGAGTATGCGCAGTGTGTGGGTTTAACCTATTATTACAACTAACATCAGAGCTAGGAATGCAGTATAGGGAAATAATATTCCCATCCCGAAGGATGGATATGAACACATACAGATAAACTAAACCATACTTTAATTGAGAGAGAGAGAGTAATGTCAGCAACTGCCACTGGTTCTCGTCTGCCCAAAAATTAATTCCTATGTCCTAGAGGGGCAAAAAACGGAAGGGTGAGTGGGCCAAAATAAAGTTTAATAAAACTTTTCCTGAGTTTCGGGAAAAATAGTAACCCCTCGCTGTAAAACCCGTAGTAATTTCCAAAATACTTCTTTAACAATAATAAGTATATAAATAAATCAAGTATTGGGAACAACGCCCAAAAAGGTTATGGGTGGTCAAATAATCAACAGCAGAGTATAAATATAATTACTTATCACATAAATACTAGCACACAAGTCATGTAGAAAGTAGCTACATGAACAGGCTGGGTGTTTATAAATTACGCTCTAGTACATACACGTGAAGCTGGCGCTAAGCGCATCATAACGAGTTCTAGCTGCCAAGGCAACTAGAACAGGCTGGCACCTACGATGGATCCAAAGTGAGCGTGTCGGTGCGTGTGAACATACACGTGAAGCTAGTCCTGGCCCGGACAATACTAACACCGTGCAAGTATGCATGATAAGTAGATAAAAACACAAGCGTATAGTCATGCCAATAATAAGTTTCTAAAACTCAAATAAAGATATTTAACCAAATCATTTCTAAGTTCATCAAATCATGGCATGCTATACTAAGTCATAAATACCATTAAAACACAATATAATAATATTTTGTAGAGAAAACGGCCTACTCACTGGTATGTCGTCAGATCGTAGACGCCGTACCTAGCCTTCTCTCGAAGCTCCTCGGGATAGGTCTCGCCTATATGGGAAATTACTATACTAATCATTAAACAAGTCGAATCCAAATTATAATAAGGAAAAGACTCGAAATCCCCCTTTGTTTGCTCAATTCGGGACTTAAAACTGTCGGAAAAGTGGCTCACGTGCTGCCACGCGCCGCCATGGGGCCTCACGCGCAGCCACAAGGCTGCACATGCGCCCTCACGCGCCCGCACACGCCTGCACACGCGCTCATGCACTAGCACACGCCTACAAGCGCCCGCACGCGCGCTCACGGGCCGGCCAAGCGCGCTCACGCGCCCCCACGCGTCGGCTGGGAGTCGGTCACACGTGCCATTAAAGTTAACGGAATATTATGTTAACTTGACGGAATATTCTGTTAACTTTAACGGAATATTCTGTTAACCTTGACAGAATATTCTAATGGCGTTACAGAATATTCCGTCGCCGTTAGGAAATATTCCATCACGACGTTAGATTGGAAACGAAATAAACCTTTGGAATATTCTCCGGTCTGACCGATTTGAACCGGATCTGCTAACGTCACGAACCGGTTTGCTGACGTCAGAACCGAGTTTGCTGACGTCAGCTCACCGGTCATCGCTGCACTTTTCGACCGCTGATCGCCGTCCGTCGGCCGAGGTTCGCCGGAAGCTGGGTTTTTCGCCGTAATTTCTGGAAAATTCACAGAAGCTTCATTTCAACACCATTTTTCACCCAAAAGGTACCAAATTGAAGCTAGGAAGGAGGAAAGTTTGACTTTACTTATTGGCACCTCAAAAGGTGGCCGAATTTGGCTCGAAAAAACCGCCCAAAGTTCAACTTCGTCGTTCTCGAGGTTAAGCTCACATGCAGGGCCTGGGTTACGATCCCAGGTCTCCCGGAAGACGTTTGATGATGATTCTGACCGTGATCGAGATCCAAAAATGGTGAAGTTTTCACCGGGGAAAAACTTCAAACTCACCGGAGAAATTCTGGGTTCTGGGTTTCGGTTCCTGGGCTCACGAGTTGGCTGGCTTTTAGGCTCGAGGTTTGCTGGCTTAATCACTCGACGGTGAAGATGAGTTAATGTTTGTAGAGATTGAATTGAAGAGAATTTGGGGTGGTGGTGTACTCGGCTAAACAAGTATGAGTGAGTGTGTTTGCATGCAATTTCTGTGTGCAAAACACAGAGACACCAATTGAATGAGGTAGTGGCAGGCAAGGGAGACAGAGTAGGTTTGATGTGTGGTGAAATCCACATGGTGATGTTAATTTTAAGGGCACCAAAAGTGCACCACCATTGCATGCAGACAAGGCATTCAAAATGAAACTACGGAAAGGAATCCACAGAATCAATATACTGCAAATTGGAAATTACCAATTTGCCCTTATTCGTAACTTGTTCGTTACAAGTCCGAAAAATGTCTCGTTTGCGCCTACGGGTTCGTAATGAAGTGTACAAGTCAAAAAGTACAAGAAAAGTACGAGGTTATGAAAATAACAACGAATGTCCACGTAGAACTCACTTGGCCCACCAGGGGCATTTTCTTAATTTTACAACGTCGGGGAATAAAATACACTATAATTAAGGACGGGATGTACCAGTCTTCCCCTCGTCCCCGAAATTTACACATCACTGGTAACCACAGAAGAAAAGACAAGGATACTGAGCTCGCATGCTGTCCTCCATCTCACAAGTAGCTTCCTCAACCGAGTGGTTCCTTCAGAAGACTTTAACGAGATTGACTGTTTTGTTCTCCTTCCAACCGAGAATCGTTACCGGTTTTTCATCATAAGTCAAATCCTCATTGACCTCCAAAGGCTGTGGCTGAATGACATGAGAGGGATCAGACACGTATCTACGTAACATAGAAACATGGAAAACATTATGAACTCTTGAAAGTTTGAAAGGTAGGTCGAGTCGGTAGGCAACTACTCCTACTCGCTCGATAATCTGATAAGGCTCGATGTAACGGGGACTCAGCTTCCCTTTCTTTCCGAACCGAACGACGCCTTTCCAAGGTGACAATTTAAGAAATACCCAGTCGCCCACTGCATAAACACGATTAGTAGAGTGTCCATCTGCTATGCTCTTCTGTCGGTCCTGAGCAATCTTCAGGTTCCCCTTAATCAGCTGAATATTCTTTGTGGTCTCATCCACAATCTCTGGACCAACAAGAGCTCTCTCACCGACTTATGACCAACACAGAGGTGTTCGCCAAGGTTTCCCGTACAACGCCTCGAATGGCGACATGCCAATACTCGAGTGATAGCTGTTGTTGTAAGCGAACTCCATAAGAGGTAAGTGTTTCTGCCACTTGTCGCCGAACTGAAAGATTGAGGACCTCAACATGTCCTCAAGAGTCTGAATAGTTCTTTCGGACTGGTCGTTAGTCTAAGGATGATATGCAGTGCTGTAGAGTAATTGTGAACCCAATGCGTTCAGAAACGCTCTTCAAAACTTGGAAGTGAACCTGGGATCACGATCGGAAATGATGCTGACTGAGACACCATGGTGTTTGACAATCTCCACAATGAAAAGTCGGGCTAGATGATCCAAAGAATAGTTCTCACAAACTGCCAAGAAATACGCTGATTTGGTGTGTCGGTCAACGATCACCCAAATGCCGTCGTAGCCCCCACGTGTGCAAGGTAACTTGTACACCAAATCCATGGTGATATTCTCCTATTTCCACTCGGGGGTAGGGAGTGGCTACTGTGACCCAAACGGTTTCTTCCTCTCCGCCTTGACCTGCTGACAAATCAGGCATCGGCTCACATACTCTGCAATCTCCCTCTTCATACCAGGCCAAAAATAGAATGGCTGAATAGTATGGTACATCTTCGTGCTTCCTGGATGCATGGCATAAGCTGAATTGTGTGCCTCATCAAGGATCTCCTTCTTCAAGTCTTCGTCATTAGGCACATACATTCGGTCGCCTTGCAGAAGTAAGCCGTCAGAATTCTGAATTCTCAAGTCTTCTCTACCGCCGTTTAAGACCGCTTGCATAAGTCCCAAACATTCTGAATCATTCCGTTGAGCATCACGGACACGATTCAAAAGTACTGGTCTGACTTGGAAATTGGCTAATAGCACTCCACCGTCGTCACATGCCAAAGTGACACCTGTACTTCTGAGTTCGGTCAAAAGAGGTATATGACAGGCTGTAAGAGTATTGAGTCTTCCGTACGATTTTCGACTAAGGGCATCAGCTACTACGTTTGCACGACCGGGGTGGTATTCGATGGTGCAATCGTAGTCACTCATCAGCTTCATCCATCTCCTCTGCCTGAGGTTAAGATCCCTTTGCGAGAAAAGGTACTTCAAACTCTGGTGATCAGTAAAGATTCGACACGTCTCCCCATAAAGGTAGTGTCACCAAATCTTCAGAGCAAAGATAATGGCTGCAAGCTCTAAATCATGAGTATGATAGTTCCTCTCGTGGGGTTTCAGATGTCTGGAAGCATACACGATTACCTTTCCATGTTGCATAAGCACGCAACCTAACCAGTTCAGTGAATCATCACTGTAGATTTCGAAATTGCCGCTGTCATCAAGAAGTGCCAATACCGGAGCATGAGTAAGACAATACTTCAACTGCTGAAAACTCTACTCACAATCATCGTCCCACTCGAACTTCACTTCCTTCCTGGTCAACTTCATGAGAGGTAGGGCTATAGAAGAAAAATCATTCACGAAGCGTCGGTAATAACCAGCCCAGCCAAGAAAATTTCTGATCTCAGTGACATTTTGTGGACGTTCCCAGTTCTCCACCGCTGCAACTTTCTAGGGATCAACAAGAATACCGTCTGCTGAAATCACATGTCCCAAGAAAGACACCTAATCTAGCCAGAATTGGCATTTACTGAATTTTGCATAGAGCTGATTCTCCCTTAACTTCCTCAAGACCATGCGCAAGTGTTTCGCATGATCGGTCTCGTTCTTGGAGTACACTAGAATATCGTCGATGAAGACTATCACAAACCTGTCAAGGTACAGGTGGAATACCCGGTTCATCAGGTCCATGAAAGCTGCAGGAGGATTCGTTAACCCGAAAGGCATCACAAGAAACTCGTAATGACATAACGAGTCCTGAACGCAGTCTTGTGTACATCATCATTCTTGATCTTCAGCTGATAATAACCAGACCTCAGATCAATCTTGGAGAAAACCTGTGCACCACGGAGCTGGTCAAAAAGGTCATCAATTCGAGGCAAGGGATAACGGTTTTTAATCGTCACCCGATTCAATTGCCTATAATCAATGCAGAGCCTCAAGGTACCGTCTTTCTTCCTCACAAACAAGACCGGAGCCCCCCAAGGTAAAGTGCTATGTTGGATGAATCCCTTATCTATGAGTTCCTACAACTGGATCTTCAACTCCCTCAACTCTGCTGGGGCCATACGGTAAGGTGTAAGTGAGATAGGATCTGTACCTGGAAGTAAATTGATGGTGAATTCCACTTCTCGATCTGGCGGCAATCCAGGTAGATCATCGGGAAAGACATCTGGAAATTTGTTGACAACATGTACATCGTCAACACGAAGAGAATTTCCTTCCTCTAGTACCACATGTGCAATGTAGCCGTCACAACCCTTGCTCAACAATTTCTTCGCCTTCATAGCTAAAATCAATCCATGCTTGATCTTCCAGTGCTCGCTTGTAAAAGTCACACTTGGCATGCCAGGTGGTTGGAAGGTGATAGTCTTCCGCCGACAATCCACAATGGCATGATTTTGGTGTAACCAATCCATTCCTAGGATTACGTCGAAATCCACGATATCCAGAGGAATCAGATTAGCTGGCATTACTTGATTAGCGATCAGAACAGGGCATCCACGATACTCCCATTGGACATAACAAACTTCGCCTCTAGGCATAGCGATTCCCATATCGTACCCGATAGGGGTACAATGTGGTTGAGTGGTTTGAGCAAACAAGGGCGATATAACCGAGTAGGTAGCACCCGGATCAATTAAAACTCTAGCAAAGTGTCCAAGTATATTTAACGTACCCATAATGAGATCAGAATTATTCTGGGCATCTTGCTGGTTGATCGCATTGACTCGACCATGAGCCTGTTGTGCTCCAACGCGGCCTCCTCTACGGTTTCCATGTTACTGATTACCTCTGCCTTGATTACCGCATCCTGTCTGTCTGCCTTGGCCTCCTCCGCCAGGCGTTGCTCCTAAAGCTGGATACTGGCCTCCACCAATCCACTAGTTTGCAGTCTCCTGGTATGGTGGATATTGTGGTGCGCCTCCATAGAACTACATAGCACTACCAGGATACGGAGTCGGAATTCCAGGATGCTGAGGAAAGACTCCAGGGTATTGAGTAACATCTCCCTGGTAGTGGATGGCTCCTCCATAGGCGGGCTGCTAATAAGGACCTGTTCCCCCAACCTGCTAGATTGGAATTGGTGCATGAGGTTGATTCTGCCGATTTTGCTGTTTCTGCGGACACTGGTTAGCTCTGTGTCTCATCTGTCCACAGTTGTAGCATCATTGATTTCCCTGTTTACACTCATTGAAATGACGAGTGTTGTACCGATAGCAGAACTGAGCATTAGCCTGGCTAGAATTACCCTGAGGACGAAAACGGGATCCACTAGTAGACCTCCTTCCAGAACGGAACTGAGCATTATGTGCAATTTGTAATATTTCGTTAAAATTTTGTTATAAAATAATCTCCGAGGAATATTTTGGACACGTGCGTGTTATTTTATACACAAACCGTGTAATTTTTACTGTTTTGGTGGGTGCATAGTGCCCTCAAAACCAAAATATCTCATCTCTTTTTCTCCTGTCACTTTCCCCTTTCCCTCTCTTTTTCTTCTCACTTTTTCTCACTCTCTCTCTCTCTCCCTCACCGTTTGTGCATAGTGCACCTTCTACGTCTCGACGCCCTGAATTCAACGGTGCTAACCGTTTGTCCAAACTCCCAGCCGTTGGACGGAAATCGCACACGGAAGAACCGAATCTTCCTGGCGATATTCTTGCCATTCCAGACCAAGGTGAGTTTCTAACTACTACCATTAGATTCCTCTCGTTGAGTAGATGAACTTTCATATGTCATTTGCTTTATTTGGTGGAGTTTTGACATAGATTGAAGAGCTTATTCAGCCAAACCAAAGGTATACCGTCGTTCTACTCATCTGTAGCTTCATTTTGACATAAAGAACATGAAATTTGGCTGGGAAATGAAGAAGATGTGAACATTTGAAGTTTTTCCAAAAACCGGCCACTTTTCCGGCGATTGTAGACGGCAGCCGGCGGCCGGAGACAGAGGTCTGGCAACCTGAGGTAAGGGACGAGGGAATATTCTGTTAAATTTAACATAGATTCCAACATTTATCGTTAAATCTAACGGAGTTAGTTGATCGTTGATCGTTCACTGGCGCTTGAGCCGCGCGTGTGGCGCGCATGAGCCGAAAGTAGGCCGTGCATGGGGACGCATGGGGCAATGTTTTCATCTTTTGTCGACACAAGGTGACTCATGAGTACACGTACTACCTAGGGGCAGTACGAGTGGTATTTTTCGGTATGTTTGAAAAACTATACATGTTTCTAGCAAGGGGATAGTATCCTCTTGAAAACAAAGGTTTTATCAAACTTTACTTTTTGACCCACTCACCTTTTATGTTTTGCACCCCTCCAAGACTTAGTGGCAGGCTTGAGTACCAGTGAGACGAGGGCACTCTTCGGCTAGTGGTGGTTCTGACAGCTTCTCCGAACTAAGTAGGATTCGTTCCTACCTTTAGTTATTAGTTTTCTGTTCTGTAATATTCATCCTCACGAGAATGTGAATATTTATATTTCCTGCACTATTTAACATGCTCTACTGTTATGCACCTGTCATAGTGAGTTTTACCCATCACCGCGCACTTTACTTTTGCTTCCAACTCTAAACTTACTCATTTTTCTCAATCACATGCATAATTAACTTTCGTCACTTAACATGTGTCGACCAGCACTTCCCGAGACCTAGCGTGTTAGGATCAGAATGTGTCACAATTTATACTCATGGGTACTACATGAACTCAAAATTTCAAATGGTCTTATTAATTTGAAATTTGAACTTCTGACATTAGAAGTTAGTCAAATTTGAACTTATGTATTAACATTTCTGATATCCATATGAATGACCTAGACCTATCCTTGTTGGAAGGAGCCAAAAAAAGGAAACTCTAATTGTTTCAACGATCTTCTTTTTTTTTATTAATTAAGGGTAGTTTGAATTGAATTAGATTAAATTAAATGAATTTGATCGAAAATATAAATAAACATTGCCTTTCTTTTCATGCTCTTCGATCATGTTGGATTCTAAAGATGGAAGCCCTAAAAGGAAACTCCTTGGAGCCCAAGCCAGGCCAGGCACCTTTCGTATTAAGTTCATTTGTTTGGACTTTCGAACCTGAAAATATCATCCATCCATCTACAATCAGTAAGAAGAGAGTAATTGATTTAATTCCGATCAGTTAGAGATGAAGACAGCATTATTAGTACTAGTACCATTGCAAATGTACCATACATCCTCTGTTCTCAAAGAAACGCAGCTCATCTTCTGTTACAACCCGTCTCTAATTTTTTTTTTCATGTAAATTACCAAAATACCCCTAGAGGGTAAGTGTTGACTTTTGTTGACATTGTCGTCATGGCAAGTATCAATTATTCTTTCAGCTTATCCTTATAGTCCTCATCGATACGAACGCGTGTGCTCAAGCGGAGCGTAATTTGGAGCTAAAATGAACATTCTACGAGACTTTAAATTTCAAGGGCATTTTAGTAATTTCACATTAGTATTTTACTAGGGTTTATTTCTGAGTAGGGTTTTGACCCACTCCTTCCCCCTACTGCCGTCATTTTCTCTCTCTTCCTCCCTCACTTTTCCTTCTCTCTCCCCAACCCTCACTTCTCTCGGCAAAGACGTACACCCGAGCCACAATTTTGGGAATATTGGAATTCTATTGAACCACAACCCACAAACACATCCATTATAATCACCTCATCGTCCTGAACACAATCCTAGCCTCAACATTGTGAAATTCGAACCCAAAAGGCCAAACCGAGACCCGCGGTGAGACCAAAATTTTTCGGCGAGCTTCCTGTCAATTCCGACCTAGGTAAGGCTTGAGACTAGTACCATTAGCTTTATCTCATTGAGTAGTTTCAAAATGATATAAAATACGTGACTTTTTCGGCCAATTTCAGGCTACCTCCGATCATCTTTTTTACTTCCAATTGGTATGATTGAATACCTTCATTTTGATCTAAAAATCGTGAAATTTGGTCGAGTTTTGACATAGATACGAACCTCTAAAATTTCAGGAATTTTTTGGCCAAATTTTCCAGAATCCGGCTTGAGCGACGAATCTGGCGACCGGCAAGAGGAAGAAAACGGAGGAATATTCTGTAACGGCGACGAAATATTCTTTGACACCGTTAGCATATTCCGTTAGTTCCAAGGTATATTCTGTTATCTGATTAATGAATTAACAAAATATTCTCTAATGCCGTTAGAATATTTCGTTAAATATTTGGAATCTTCCGTTAAATATTTCTTACTAATATTTAGGTCAACATTCGTCTAGACACTTCGAGGAGCAAGACACCCAGGAGGATTACACTCCCAAGTACCTATGAGTGGACATTGTTTTATTAAATGGTTATTGTTTTAGTATATATATAACTATATATAAAGTTATGAATGGTTTTTAAATTGTTGATTTGATCATGCCTATACATATTTTATATTTGATATACGAATTTCTTACTTGGGCATGATCATGCATTAACACCGATGAACGTATATTTTTACACACACTTGGTATGCTTTCACTACATTTTTAGTACCGTCTCACGGCCGTAGGACAAGTCTCACATGCATGGGTCACACGCACTGTACTCCTAGGGTATTGTTTGGTAAATACCTTAGTACAAGCTTGTATTTACATTTGTGTTTATTATTGGGGGAGGTCCCTTAGCGTAAGGACTTGGGTGTGATGCACTTATCGCGCAAGAGCTTACATGTGTGTGGTACTAGGAGTACAAAGTGGTTATAACGAAAAGAGCTTGTATAGGTTGGAGGGAGGTCCCTCATCATGTACATGGGTGATTGCTGATATACCTTGTGATTGTTGTAGATAATATAAACATGTGTTAAATGTGATTGTGTAAATCCTAGGTAGATATGAATTGGGATATTCTGAAATCCTAAATATTACATTCCTATTACAACTGTACTTGTTTCACTATAAATAAAGGCACTTGGCATGAGGAATATGTACTACAATACACCACAATTCCTCAAGCCCTTCTCTATTTTCTCTCTCTCTCTCTTGCCGCACCCTCCTTTATAAAATAGTCCACAACACGTTATCAGCACGCTCTTTTCGTTGTGCTAAAGAGAATTATACCGGAGTTTTGGCCATCTTCAATCATGGGGAGTATTAATTTCAATAGTTCTTACCAAAGGAAAAATTAGAGTTTTTTTCTGATTTTATTTTCGCTTTTCTGCAAAAAAAAAACACAAAAATTCGTTTTTCTGAAAAAAAAAAAAAATCATTATTTTACTGAAAAAAAATTTTCCATTTTTTTTTAAAATAAAGAAAGAAAAAAAAACCCTAGTTGTGCCGGCCAAAAGCCGAGCCGACCCACCTGGCTCCAGCCGAGCCAGCCTAGGCTATTCGGGCCTTCCCTCCGCTGCTTGCCTCGGCCCACTTCAAAACCTAGCCCCTCTGATAGGCCAGCCCGCTCCTTCCCTTCTCCCAGCCCTGCTGGGCTAGGGCTTGCAGCCTGTTCCTTTCCACACCAGCCCCTACTAGGCTTAGGGCCTGCAGCCCACCTTTCTTTGCTGGCCTGCAATCTAGCTACTTGCTGGTTGGGCCTGCAGCTCCAACCTCGACCCACTAAAAATTAATTGGGTCATATTAATTGGGCCGCACCCTCCTTCATAAAATAGTCCACAACAGTGATATTATTATTGTATATTTTTTTAGTTAGCTTGGAAAAATGGTTTATCTTGCGATAATTCGGATTTTGTGATTTACCTTGAATTTATCTTTTACAAGGAAATGTTCTGGTTTTACGTTTCTACTCGTTGAGTTTTACATGATGATTATATATATGTAGTATGGTTTCATGTATATATATATATATACTGGTTTTCAAATAGGGGGTTATTATGTTCGAAAAGAGAAAAGGGTTTTTAGAAAACTTTATTTTCGTCCACTCACACTTTTTGTTTTTGCGCTCCCTTCAAGACCTAGTAGCAGTGCACCCCGGTAAAGTCGAGGCTTAGTGTGGCAGCTTTGGTTCCCTCCCGATAATGTAGGGAGTTTATCTTTATTCAGTTTCTTTAATAATATCCATCCCTGTTATGGATAGAAATTTTACGAGCTTGACTCTTATATTTATTCCATTGCTTTACACTAGTTACGCTCTGAACCTCATGCATGTTGGTATTAAATTCTATAAACTTTTTGGCAGTTCATTTATCAGATACATTAGAAGTTTCTTTTATTTTAAGTGGTGTCATGCATAAAATGGCTACGTCACTTACAAGTGTCGACCATCACGTCCCAAACTCAGTGTTCATGTGAATATCGTGGCTGGGGTGTGTCATCTTCCCCTCCACAACTACCAGTCACAAGAACAACTACTCTCGTTGGTCCTCTGAAACTCACAACAACGGCTGCCAAATAAATTTCCAAAGTCTCCCCCTTCTTCTCCCGCAACTATGACAACCCCTGCCTCGATCTCTTTTTCCTCGTCAAACCACCAAGGAACACAGACATACACAAACACAAATTCTTCTTCTAAGACCTCTAAGACTGAGACCACAGTGTCGGTGTCTTCATCGTCATCTTATTATTAGCAGAACTATTTGAAGAAACTGTTGCTCTTGTCCTGGTCGAACAACCCCTTCACCACCTTCAAACTCATTTGCAATCTACTAGACGGTCATAAAGGTACCAGAAAAGACTACAGGGAAGGCCAAGGCCAAGGGCAAGAACAAGAAGACGTCTTCAGCAGCAGCGAGATGAGGAGAAGGACGAGGGAGGACTTATAGTTAGAGATTAGTAGAGGTGACGATTTCAATTTTAATACTAACAGCAGTGATTCCCTCGCTATGGCCAAAAAGACTGTTGAGAGGTACAACATTGACCCCAATTTTTGCCTCTTGCACGACGCCATCTTGAATCTTTACGCACACTGCCTCAACTCTGAAATTCAAAACTTGAACAATTTCCATATGATTGATGAGTCTCAAAATAAGTGCTTGGAGATAACCTCAGCGGCCAAGTGGTGCCCTTACGTGGACTCTTCTTACGATCTGGCCACTTTATTGTGCGAGAGCATTGCCAAAAAGGTTTTCCCCCATGGAGGAGATGGAGATCAATTGCAATTGGATGAAGAGGTTGAGGCTGATTATGCGAACAAAGTCCAACAACGACTGAGGAAGGAGGTTTTGGTGCCATTGATAAGGCTTTTGGAGATGCCACTGGTGACTTACCGGTTCTAACTGGTGGGGTTATAATCCAATGGTGGTGGGATTCAAGCCAGAGCCCTGTTCTGTTAAGACATATTTGGAGGATGTGAAAGCCGACAAGATTAAAGGGCTCGCACCAGATGCTCTGCTTCCAAATGAGATCGTGTGTGTTGATTTTCAAGTCTTAACTTATTTGTATTTCATAGAGAACTATATATACAAGTATGCTTACAAAGAGAAGAGGAAGAAACAACAAGAAGTAACCCGAGAAACCCTAGTGACTGGTTAAACCTAAGCTTAATCTAATCCTTAAATCAAGGAGATTACACCAACACCAAGACACGGCATTAATCAGTCACTAATCAGTCATCTTCTTTTAATCAAGGAAAGATGACTGTTACATTCTGCTAGATAAATCAGCACACCATCATAATTGAAATAGAAGTGCAGTCATAACCCAATGGTTACAAGACCAACCCGATGAGTGATGATGAGTGTGCAGCTAGTAATCCGATGGTTACAAGACCAACCCGATGAGTGTGCAGTTGGTAATCCGATAGGTACAGAACTAACCCGATGAGTGTGCAGCTGGTTATTTGATGTGTTTCAACACTCCCCCTCAAGCTGGATCGAGGAGGTTAATAGATCCAAACTTGCTCAATAGGCGATGAAGTTGAACTGATGGCAATGGCTTGGTGAAAAGGTCTGCGAGTTGTGCATGACTTCGCGAGAAAATAGTCTTAATGACTTGAGATTGAACTTGATTTCGAATGAAATGGCAATCCACTTCAATATGCTTGGTTCTCTCGTGGAACACAGGATTAGCAGCAATGTGAATAGCTGCCTAATTGTCGCACATAAGGGACATAGGTGCAGAGCTAGGAAACCCTACGTATGAAAGAAGACCTTTAAGCCATATCAGTTCACATGCTGTAACAGCCATTGCTCGATATTCAGCCTCGACACTAGAGCGAGCAACTACCTGTTGTTTTTTGCTTTTTCAAGTGACAAGATTTCCACCAACAAATGTACAGTAGCCGATTGTGGATTTTCTGCCAATAGCATTCCTTGCCCAATCTGCATCAGTGTCACCAGTAATAGCAGTAGACTGAGCCCTAGTTTGGTATTGAGGTGATTAAAAAAAAAGCTGGGGTGAAAAAAAGCTGGGGGTGAAAAAAGTGTTTGGTAAATTTATCCAAAGCAGCTTTTTTTTAAAGCTTAAGTTGTTTTCAGCCTAAAAGCTAAAGCCGCATGATAGCAGCTTCTCCAAAAACAGAAGCGCTTCCAAAACACGGGTGAACAGTACCCGTCTCTCTCGACTCCCTAAGCCATTCACTCATTCATTGTATTGGAAGCCAAAGCCACTCTTCCGCCAAAACCAACACCCACTCTCAAAGCTCCTCATCCCCATTCTTTAATCACCCAAATATCATGCGACCTCCCAGAGGCGGCGGAGGGTTCAGAGGCTCCCGCGGTCGCAGTGGCGGTGGTCGCGGCTTTAATAGTGGTGGTCGCGGTTTCTTCCGCGATGAGGGCCCTCCTTCCGAATTCTGTTACGTGTGTTCATTTTTCTTTCAAAACTTAGTTTCTTCAGCTTCTGGGTTTCCGATGAATGGAAAAATAATGATTTTCATTAATGTTTTCTGGGTAGTTCTTCGATTTAATGTGGGATTTGGGTTTTCCGTGGAGGTTTCAAAACCCTTTTCTTTTGTTTTTTGTTTGGTAAATTTGTCATGAAACAATATGTTCAACTGCTGTGGAATTTAGAAGTTGAATAGAAATCTGGGTTGGTCAAATATGTCTCAGCTTCTGCAAAAGAAAAAACAAAAAACCCAATTTGCTGTTTTAAGTATTATTATGGGATGAATTCTGTTTAATTTTATGTATTTATTAATTTTGAATTCCTCAACCAACATGCTAAATTCTCTGATTTATATTTGTGTTGTTGGATTTTTACTTGGAAAGCATGTAGATTTCGAATTCTGTTACTTTTGCTCTCTAGATGGTTTGTTGATTGTTGTAATGTTGCCTTTTTTGGTGTGCAGAGGTTTCAACATTTGTTCATGCATGTGAGGGTGAGGCGGTCACAAAGCTCACAAATCCGAAGATACCCCATTTTAATGCCCCAATCTATCTGCAGAACAAGACTCAGATAGGGAAAGTTGATGAAATATTTGGTCCTCTTGTGCGCTGTTTATGATGACAACTCATTGCAGCTTGTTTTTACGTTTGGATGTTTGATATGGTTTCTTTTGATGCAATTGCAGTACTTTTCGGTTAAAGTTATGGAAGGCATTGTGGCGACTTCGTATTCACAGGGTGATAAGTTCTATATTGACCCAATGAAGCTTCTTCCTCTTGAAAGATTTCTTCCACAGCCAAAGTATGATTTTCTTACTTTTGCATTATTTAGGTTGCATTTCATGTTTGAGTTGAAATAATGATAAGGTTCATTCGCTATTCGTACTTTAATTAGACAACTACTACTTCTCTATTTTCGCACCAGTTTCTGAGACCCAATTGGCAAACGAGTCCTCCATTGAATCCTCCACCAGTGACCTTGATTTCAGGATTTAGGGTTAGACTTTGATTGGGAAAAAGGGGCATATATGCAATGTTAATGGTTGGATGGTTATTTTGGCAAATTGGATATATATAGATATGGATTTTAGTATGTTTTTGCAATCTGTGATTGTTCTGTGAATGATTGATTGTTTTCTTCTGTTAATATTTAATCTCTGTGATTTGCTGATAAATTAGTCCAAACCCGAAAGTAATCGGTTGATTATATGTCTGTTGATATGAATTCTCTGTTTAGAGTTAGTTTGTTTTCTTTGCATTATTGGGGCTTTTGCAAATGGTGTTTGCTGTTTAGTTGGGTTGTGTGGAATTGTGAGGAATAGGAAGAGAGTAGTTTGTGAAGGTTTCCGTTGAATCGATGGGAACGAACAATTTAGTGATACATGGAAACCAGTGACCTTTGTAGGTAAACAAACAGATTCTGCATCGAAAACTACAAACAATTGAAATTTAATTAGTAAATGGATCTTGTTTGTTTCTATGAAAATTTATGTATTGGTTCTCTATAATTGTATAAACCACTGTATTATGCATAAGAATTTCTTTTTTTGCATTCATCCACGGGTCGTATCTGTCTTCTTTATTTAGATAATTGAGCCTGCTAACTTTCATACAGATCAAGCGATCTCCAGTGGGAAAGTGGTGTTCGAGGTTTACTATTTTGGGGTGCCTGTATATTCAGAAACTCAGGATTTTTGTGAAAAGTTATCCTGCCTGGTTTCAGCAGGCGACTTTCTGCTTTCTCACACCCAAACCTTACCTGGGATTACTCCGCGTGTAAGTTTCACTATAAAGATTATACATACCATCTTCATTACCTATACCATTCAAAGATTCTTAGCCAACTTTTGAGGCATACTTGCTGACTTCAACTTGTAGTGAATTTCCCAAGTACTGATGGGCACTTGTGAGTTTATGCGTGATTGTTTTGTTTCATGATTGATACCAACAATTTGTATTGTCGTAATTTATTCTAGGACACCAACAGTTTGAGAATGTCTGATATATTAGTAATAAAGTGCGATCCCAAATTTCTATTATCTTCTGATTAATTCTATTGTTTACAGAGCCAAGTGGAAGTTGACGGTGGCAAGTCCATTGTGGAGGAGTTGAAGGTCGATCTGAAGACCGAGGCTGAGAAGACTGAGGATACCCATGCTGCTACCGCATACAAGAAGAAGGTATACTTCTGTGATTCACTGTTTTCGTTTTATTACTCATCCTTTATCTTGTTTTCATTTGTGTCAATCTGCTGCCTTTTGTGTGTCAGTTGTGGTTGTTTTTGTAATGTGATTTGGGGTTTTGTTGAAATTGCTTATCGATTATATTGTCTAAATTGTGTTCCGTTTGTTTAATTTGTGCTTTGAATTGCAGGTTATCTACTATACAAGTTTGAACTGGAGCACTGATGGCAGCACCTTGTTCAGTGGCTACACCGACGGAGTTATCAAAGTTTGGGGCATCGATTGTTGAAATAGAAGTTTCGAGTGATAATTTGCCAGAACTTATGTTTTGTCGAGGACAAATGAGTTACTTTCTTTAAATGTAGCTGGTCTTAAAGTTTATTTAGGGTTTTGCTGGCATATGTTGGATCTGGTGGATTTTTATCATTTTGTTTGACTATATGGCTTTGAGGCCAAGCTATTTTAGTTTCGGTTTCCAAATTAAGATATGATTGTCTTTTGATCTTCAGTTAATCATAGAATTTGATAATCAAGTTCCATATTTACTAGATTTCTTTCTAGTACATTAACAATATTGTACTAATGAATCCTAGCTATTCAGTTTAAAATATTTCAATTGAAGTAGTTTGTCATACTAATTAATATTTAAGATAAAATTTATAAATATTTTTCTTTTACAAATAAAGTATATTTAGTAATTTATCTTTATTTGTTAAGAAAATTAAATTAATAGCACATTTAGTATTATACCCTTTTTGGTCATTTTACACAGTCACAGCTGTTTTACATCAAAGTTTACCAAACACTATCATACTGCTTTTTTTTCCAAAAGCACTTTTACAAAAAAGTTTACCAAACACTCTGCTGGCTTTATTTCACAGCCGCTTATTCTCACAGCACAGCCGCTTATTCTCACAGCAGCTTTTTTTCAAAGCACAGCAATACCAAACTAAGCCTGATTATTCTTCATAATAATCCCTCGACCTATGGAACCTTTAAGATAACGTAAGATCATCTTAACAATATGGAGATGGTGCACAGTGGGGGAATGCATAAATTGACTGACCATGCTGACTGCATAAGTGATATCTGGTCGAGTAATTGTGAGATAAATGAGTCTACCCACTAGTCTTTGATAGTGCCTCACATGATGCACAGCCTTTCCATCAATGTTGAGCTTCAGTTTACAATCAACAGGTGTAGTGGCAGGTTTGCAGTCGAGCATTTTTTCTTCCTTGAGAAGATCCATCACATACTTTCGTTGGTGAAGAAACAACCATTTTGAGGATGTTGCCATTTCTATTCCCAAAAAATATTTCAACTTTCCCAAATCCTTTATTGCAAATGTTTGATGTAGCGACTGCTTCAGGTCTGCAATCTCAGTAGCACTATCCCCAGTGATAATCAGATCATCAACATAGATAAGAACCACTAGCTTCCCTTTGATACCAGTGCGGACAAACAAAGAGGAATCAGCATTACTGCGTGTAAAACCGATCTTTGTCAGCACTAAGCTGAGCTTGGCATACCAAGCTCGTGGTGATTGCTTCAATCCATATATTGCTTTGTGCAGTTTGCAAACCATGTTATCTTTAAGGCAATCATATCCTGGAGGTAGCTGCATATATACCTCTTCCTGGAGTTCTCCATGGAGAAATGCATTCTTCACATCCATTTGATAGAGAGACCATCTACAATTTATTGCCATAGAGAGTAGAACTCTGACTGTGTTCATTTTTGCAACGAGGGCAAATGTTTCCTTATAGTGTACCCCAAAGGTTTGAGTAAAGCCTCGAGCAACCAGTCGAGCCTTGTGTCTTTCTATGGAGCCATCTGCTTTGAACTTGGTTTTGTAAATCCATCGACTTCCAACGGCCCTTTTTCTTGGAGGAAGTTGAACAAGACTCCAAGTGCAATTATCTTCCAGAGCTTTGAGCTCTTCTGCCATTGCTTGTTTCCATTGTGGAAGAAGAGCTGCTTCTTGAAATGTCATTGGTTCACAGTGCTCATCAAGGGCACTGATGAAAGCAACATGTGAAGATGACAATAGTCACATAGTCTTGTAATCTTGCTGGCAGTTTTCTTGCTCGAGGTGGATTTCTTCTGATTACCTAAGGCTCTTGATCAGAAGTTGTCTCCTGATTTCTTGCACCGCTATCAGGTGGATCTGAAGTGTTTGATTCATCTTGGGATTCTCTCAGCTCATGCAAGTCAATACTTGAGGCTTCTTGCACCACTGGATCTGTAAATGTTTGAGGCAATGGGAACAGATTAAACACTTCCTCCCCCTGAGTTGTAGTTGTCCCAAAGTAAGGGCTGTGTTCTTCGAACTTAACATCTTTAGTCACGGTGCATTTCTTGGTGACTGGATTGAAACACTTGTAACCCTTTTGAGTGGAGGAATATCCAAGAAACACACATTTTGTTGCTCTTGCATCTAGCTTATCTCGATTTGCTGCTTGGATGTGTACATAATAGACACAACCAAACACCTTGAGATGGATCAAATCAATTCTTCTGCACTTTAGCACTTCATAGGGAGATTTAAAATCTAACACCGGACTTGGAAGTCTGTTGATGAGGTATGTTGCAGTAAGGATGACAAATGACCAGAACCTCTTTGGAACATTCATATGTATCATGAGGGATCGAGTCTTTTCCAGGAGATCTTGATTCTTTCTCTCTGCCACACCATTTTGTTGTGGAGTACCTACACAGCTTGTTTGATGAATGATGCCATGTTCACTTAGATATTGAGCCATGTTGTTTGACATGAATTCAGTGCCATTGTCTGATCGAAAAACTTTAACATGTGATTGAAATTGAGTTTTGACATGAGTGTGAAAATCTTTGAAAATAGTAAACACCTCACTCTTTGATTTCATCAGATAAACGAAGCTAACTCGAGTAAAGTCATCAACAAACAAGACAAAATATTTAAATCCTTCTATTGATTCAGTTGTTGGACCCCATATGTGACTGTGTACCAGTTCAAAAGGCTTACAGGTTCTAGACTGAGAGTTGCCAAAAGGCAATCTGGTGGACTTTGATAGCTGACATGTATCACAAGTAGCATGTGACTTACTAACATTTGGAAATAATTTTGATAAAACAAACTCAGAGGGATGAGATAATCTCCTATGCCATAATTGGTTTTTATCTATGGACTTTAGTTTGGCTTGAAAGGCTTAAGTATTGCTGGAATTTCTGCACATGAAGTAAAGTCCATTTATGAAGACCCCTTCACCAATCATCTTCTTGGTGAGAACATCTTGAAACATTACATTATCAGGTGAGAAAATTGCACGGCAATTTAGGGTGTTTGTGATTTTTCCAATGGACAACAGTTGGAAAGGAAAGGATGGTACATATAGGGCAGTAAAAGGTGTTTTGTTTGAAAACAAGTTGATTTCTCCTTTGCCTAAAACCAGAACAGTTTTCCCATTTGCAACTGACACATGTGATGGACTCGAGAAAAGTTTAAAACCATGCAAATTTGTAAGTTTGTTTGTCATATGATCAGTGGCTCCTGAATCGATTATCCAACAATCATTTTCAACACTAGTTAATAAGGCAGTAAAGAAGGCTTTGAGAATACTTGGTACCTCTTTGCTTGGTACCCTTTGATTTCCAGCAAGGAATTCAGCAAATTGTCCCAACATAGTTGTGTGCTTGTCTCTTTCATCATTAGAGCCAGGTGAAGCACCTCCACGTCCCTTACCTTGTAGGTAGATAGCAAACTCATTTATGAGAGTTAGTGGATTGGTCATGAAATCAGCTAACCCTTGGGGTGTGGAAGAAGGAGATTGAGCTGCGGCAAGTTGAGCCTTGAAGTGAGCTTGTTGTGAAGATCTTGGTATGATTTTTCCTTCCTTGGTGAACTTGGGTTTAAGTTCAGGATGAAGTTCCCAACACTTTTCTTCGATATGCCCAGCAGCATTGCAATATTTGCATTTTAGATGTGGGTTTTTGCCCTTGTACACCTTGGCTTCAAAGTTCTTGGACCGTGAGACATATGCTTGAGATTTTGTTAATCTTGGGCTATGCTCAACGTTCATTACCTTCTTTCATGCTTCCTATCTCTAAATGATTGCATAGACATTGTTGAAGGTGGGCAATTCTTGACTCATCAGAATGTGACTTCTCAAATCTTCATACTCTGGACTCAAGCTTCCCAACAGCTGGTAAATCCTGTCTTCCTCAGCTCTTTTAAGTAGAACGGTAGGATCTATAGTGTGTGGAAGATACACATCTAGCTCATTCCACATGGTTTTTAGCCTTCCAAGATGTTGAACAAAGGATTTCCTTTCTTGCTGAAGACATGCAGTGTCTTTCTTCAGTTGAAAAACTCGAGCATAGTTGTTTTGGTTTCCATACATGTCCTTCAAGCCTTTCCACAAGTCTTGTGAGGAATTTGAGTAACTGAAAATCTCAACTATATGCTTTTCCATGGTGTTAAGTAGAAGAGACATGACCAGTTGATCCTTGCACAGCCAAGCACTGTACAAAGGTGATGAGTTGTCTGGAACTTCCATGCTTCCATTTACAAACCCTAATTTTCCCTTTCCACCAAGAGCTAGTGAAACAGCTCGGGACCAAGGAAGATAATTGAACTCATTCAATAAGATTGAACACAAGCGTTGATTCGTGTTTACCTCAATATCTGAGGCATCCGAGTATGTAATATTTGAGGGAGGAACATCAGAGTTCCCCCCCCCCAAGATTCAGCCCAGACAGATTACAAATGAACCTGCTTTGATACCATGTTGATTTTCAAGTCTTAACTTACAAAGAGAAGAGGAAGAAACAACAAGTAACCCGAGAAACCCTAGTGACTGATGAACCCTAGTGACTGGTTAAACCTAAGCTTAATCTAATCCTTAAATCAAGGAGATTACACCAACACCAAGACACGGCATTAATCAGTCATCTTTCCTTGATTCATCTTCCTTTAAGCAAGGAAAGATGACTGTTACATTCTGCTGGATAAACCAGCACACCAGCATTATTGAAATAGAAGTGCAGCCATAACCCAATGGTTACAAGACCAACTCGATGAGTGATGATGAGTGTGCAGCTGGTAATCCAATGGTTACAAGACCAACCCGATGAGTGTGCAGCTGGTAATCCGATAGGTACAGAACTAACCCGATGAGTGTGCAGCTGGTTATTTGATGTGTTTCAACAGTGTGCTATGCCAACGATAAGGATGTTGAGGAAACGGTTGAGCTTCAGTGGAATGCAATGGTGGACGACATCTACTTGAAGAAAGGAAAGTTGAAAAGCTCCTTGGTTGTATGTGACTTGAAGGGAAAGACAAAGATGGACAATGAGCCTGCCTGCAGGGATGCGGGAGTGGCTTTGGCTTTGTTGGCATCTCAACTGAATGAAGAGCCATGGAAGTGAAAGTTCATCTCTTATAGTAAACTTTATACCCCTAAATTGCATTCTATACAAGGGGATGATCTCAAGTCCAAGTGTGAGTTTGTGAGGAGTTTGGACATCGCGTGGGAATGTGATAACGTTAATATCATGGAAGTGTTTGATTTTATTCTAGAAGTGGATTTGAAAAGGAATTTAAAGCCGGAGCAAATGATCAAGAGGGTTTTTGTGTTCACTAGTGACTACGTATACGACCCAGACAAATCTGACGAAGACAAGTTGCTTGATACTTTTTACCGAAGGCGTAGTATGCATGCAATATCGAGAAAATTTGAGGACCAAGGCTACTAGGATGTGGTGCTAGAGGTTCTATTCTGGGATTTGAGGAATCCAACAACGTTTATGCCATAAAAAAAACAAGGGGGGAAGTTGTTGGGTGGCTTCAACTACAATGTGTTCAAAGTGTTCAAAACATTCTTGGACCGCGATGGGGTTCTCGTCACGGAGGTTGCCATGGAAGCAGCCATCGCCGGCCAAGAGTATCAGGATCTGGCTATTGTGGACTGAATATTATGTTATATCATTTTCCCTGTTTGATCATTGTCATCTTTCTTCTTCATTCGTTCTACTTCTACATCTACATGATATCTTCTTTTCTTTGTTGTTTCATTCTTTTATCCTAGTTTCAGTAGTCCATTGCATTTTCATCAACCAAAGGAACAAGTAGGTTCCCCCATGAAAGGAACACAAGTATTATCCGTTTGTGTTGGCTCCAGGAATGGGTTCCCTTGCAGAGAGTGCACAAATATCATTATTGAAAGTTAGGAAGTGGCGCTTGCAGATCGATGACCTTCAATACTGTTAAAAAGGATGTTAGGCGTGCCACTGCTGGCTTGATCCAGCAGAAAGTAATTATTTGTCAATCGGTTTATAAGTTTGTTTACACCAGTGTTCAATGACTTCTTATCGAAGGATTGTAATATGAGTGGGGTTTATTGCTCAACGAAGGTTCTTTTTATGCCTTAGAGACTAAGGACTTTAATATTTCTTGATGTTATGCCAAGGTTAGTTAAATGACAGTAATGTCAAGTTAAGAACTCAACATTGACAGGGCTATCGGGCTGGCCAATATGGAAGTTAAAATGATAAAAGAGTTGTGAATGAGAAAGTAAAGTTGATAAGGATGTATAAATGTAAATGAAAGCTGAAAGCTTAAAAAAAATGACAAATAATAATAACAGAAAAGGTCATCGGGCTATTTCAATTACAGATATCAGTCTGTTGAAATGAACTATCTTTGAATAGAAATGACAAGTACAAAATAGTAAAGTCTTACCAACAATCGATACTACAAGAGAACAAAGTAGCAGAGCTTTAAACAAAATACAATTTGCAATGAAGATCAGTACAAGTTAGGCCAACGAGTAAATGAAATATTCTGAATACAACCTTGAATGTTTTGAAAAGTAAAGGCTAGTATGTTTGATGATTTGAGTGTGTACGTAAATGTCCATGTTGCTTCCTATTTATAGGGCAATGAACCCACTTGCAGGTCTTTATTGTGTCTGTTGGGTAATAGCATGGTCTTTTGCTGAGTAACAGCATGGCCTTGATTTGATATTAGGGTCTTCCTCACCTAATTCAAGGTTAATGATGAACCCATCCATCCCTCGCCTTGCCTGAGTTGCTAAGTCTTCCCATCAGCATTTAATGCTTAAGGAGCACAGTCACTCTTTCTAATCTGGTCACGTGAGCCACCTGCTACTCTTTAAATGAATGGGTTGAACTCTGTTTTTCTTTGGGCCTGCTTTATCCTTTGTAAGAGTAAAAGGTTCTAGGCCCTGGGGCTTCGGCCTGGAACGTTTTCCAGCCCAAACAGTTTGTATTTCATTACTTATCATAGGCCTGTTTTTCGGTCGGATCGGATCGGAAACAAATGCTCCCCAATTTCAATCGGAAAAAGTTTTGAAAATGAATATATGTTCCAAATTCGAAATTGGAATTTTGAAATTCCATAAACTCATGCCAATTCAAAATTATCAGAATTTTCAAATATTTTAGAATCAGATTAATTTTGGTACACAATACATTACAAACTCAAAAATAATGATCATACAACATTAACCAACTTTTTTAGATTCATACATCATAGCCACATACATCAAAGACAGTTCTAATGTAGCATCAATTAGTAATTACAAAATAAAGTTGTCAAAGTTTTCCATTAGCTCTATATGCCTACCACTACCACTACCAGGTCATATACATCAAAGCTAACTAAATCGACAACATATCAAAATAGCCTAATTAGATTGCCATATCTAATTATTGTCCAACTGCTCAACAGCACTCCACGACCTAAATTAAAATACATGACAATATAAACTTCAGATTTAGCAGCTAGACGATCCAACCCAATATCACAATTAACTTATATACACCAAAAGCTTCAAAACAGTAAGTTCAGTCTAGATCCTAACTCATTATTATAGGTTAAGTATTTATAAGTGTATCTTTGAGACTTTGAGTATATTTACATAAAAAGGAATTGCAGACAATGCAAACATATTATTATACATATACATATATATATATGTATAATAATATTTCGGAATTAACTCTTTGATGGCAAACGGATCAAAAAGTATAATAATAATAATAATAATATATATGTATATATATATATATATTAAGAAGTAAATTGCTATAAATACGGCATATTTTGGAATTTTTAGATCAAATGAGTTCATCAAGTTTCGATTCGGAATTCAGAATTTTCAAATACATTCCAATTTTTTTTCGGGTTTTTCGGTTTCAGGATTTTGGGTTTCGGATTCATTTCGAGTGCACCAAAATTGGAAATTTTCGGTTCGAAGTTGGTCGGAATCGAAATTTCCTATCCAAGTTGCACCCTTATGTGTTTAGTTGCTAATGTACTCTACTTAGTTTCTTTTTTCATTCGACATCTGTATTTGGTACAAATTATACATGGTTAGTTTGACTTTTTAGCAGTGGAAAATTGTTCTGGAGCATAACACAGCAAAATAGAAAATTGCACGCACCAGAGAACTGCAAAATGTGTAAGCCTATTTCGATCGACAAGTAATCAACACCAGAGAACTCCAAAACTAAACAAAAATATAAGAAAGAACTCCATCACGATTTGGACCTCAAAAATAAGTACAAAGAAAAATTTACTAACTAGTGTTTTTATATATGGTAGGGTAATTAACTCTTTGATGGCAAACCCCGAAATCAGTCTCTAATCTTGAATGCTTTCCATAAACTTCATTTTTGGTTATTTGGTATGATCCTCTTACTGGATCTACAACAAAAACAAAAGACATAACAAATAACATCTTAATTTTATTAATTCTTTATTCACGTTATCCTATACAATTTGGTAATCTTAAAAGAATACACAAATGTATGACTCCGCTATCATATTACAACCTTCAACAATGCACCTATCATTAATGAACCTTGCTTAATATGGTTCATGGGCCAAAAATGCTGCTTTGGCTTACAGCTACGGCCCCCTTAAAACTATTTTTAACCGGCTTGCATGCGTGGGGAAAACTATACTCAGGAGACCACAAATGTTATACTTTAAGTAATCAAATTGTGCAACTTCACAAAATCATCCGTGGATAGCTCTTCTGGTCTTGACTGCAAAAGCGAAAAAATAAGAAGAAAAAGAACAAAAGTTAGTAGAATAGATTCTGAGGGCAGGAGCTTAGAAAACCTTTTTCCACATTCTTTGTGAACAGAAAAAGGAAAATAACAAATCAATACCGTGGCTGGACGACCAGCTGTTCCCAAAAGCATTTGCAATCTCCATGGGAATTATGTGCTGGGTGATCTCCGTAACATCTTACCGTTTTCCATTAAAAAGCAGAATTGACCTGTATCCAGTAAATGCAAACAAGCCATCGTATAATGAGGGCAAAAGGAGGCAGTGTTCTAACTAATCTGGCTGGCAATGAAATCATGTACAGCTTAGCTAATGAAATCATGTACGAAGCAAACATGTATTGCTGGAGAGATGAAATAATGGAATAATAAATTGAAATAACAAGACAATTGACCAATTTTTCATGTAATAAAGACATAATACCCCAGATGCGATATTGACTAGATGACTATTCATATGCTGACCCTGATCCGTGTGTCAGATATTAATAAAATTGAAATTTCAGCATCTGTTGTAAAATTGACAGGACCAATGCACTTATTGCAATGAAAATCTGTAATGATATTCTAAAAAAATACTGGCAGCGGAAATTGAACTAACCATTGAGAAGAAGCTTTTAGTTGAGGAAACTGGGGTAGTCTACAGGTTGCTTTAGTTTAAATTTAACAACAGCAGCATCAACTGCAACATAAGCAAAATCTAGTCAATCTGCATTTGTGGTTAGTTAATAGTTAATACTTGGTTGACGTTTTTTAAAAAAATTGTTCTGTTTTATTTCTCAACTCATTGAAACAAATTACAAATGACAGTGTTAGAGGCGTAATTTTTCCTCTATATGATTATAAATTCTTACATTAGGCTGAGAAAAAATTTTGTCCTTAGGACCTTAATTATGAATTCAGGATCTGGAAAGGAAATGACAAACAGAACCTGTGGTCAGAAAAAAAGAATAAATTATGAACAATTTGAAAGTAATTTGGTACAGGGTCAGAACTCTTCTTGGCAACAAACATTATTTTGATGTCTTGTCCTTGTTATCTTGTACATCTCTGCATCTCCCGTTGTACTAATACTCAATTACCATCGGTGGTTAAAAAAAACATAAGAATATTACCTTACTAGCATGGCATTTATCAGGCTGTAAGTCTAACTAATCTCAGTCCTTCAGTAAATTTGAGTAATTGATCAATAGCCTACTATGTACAACTTAAATACAAAGATAGAGATACCTGAATAGAAATTGACAAAGATACTGATGGGCCGGTACTTTCGGATGTCCGCAAAGATGGTTCCACCAAGCGCAAAGCTGTCTCCTCCCTGAAATAAAACTACATTATAGTGATGGAAGGGACCGGTACGGGCCCACTTCAGCTCCATAAATTCAGAAGCCTATGGATCTAGTTTGATTTGTTCTACTCCTAAAGATCAAATTCTCTTCTATCCCCC
The DNA here is from genome assembly GCA_018257905.1 of Gillenia trifoliata. Lineage (NCBI taxonomy): Eukaryota > Viridiplantae > Streptophyta > Magnoliopsida > Rosales > Rosaceae > Gillenia > Gillenia trifoliata. Next base: position 21,416,452 of record CM031080.1, read on the forward strand.
TCATTTCCTATCCTATTAAGCTGTTAGCTTCATAAGCTAACTCTGATAGAGATACACAATCCAGATAACATTTACAAAACTGAGAACCATAACCATTACAATCATAGATCAATAAAGAATATGCCAGCCTGGAGTAAGAGAACAACTTTAGAAAGATGTCTCCCATTGGAAGAGAGATTGTTTGACAACATCCGTACTTATATTAAAGGGTATATTAGCGACTACCTGCAATGAAGAAGAATGGGCTATTTTATATTCTTGTAAACATGGGGAAAAGACAAAGTGTTTTCATTTAAGCATGCATCGTTGAAATTGGCAGGTCATTAGGAAGTCAAATTCATTCAGGTTCTCACTTTTGCAAGTCTTGAATTTGGACCAGATGGCTCTCTTCAACAAGGGCGACATATGTGAGTGAATGTGGCATTTGACAAAGTCCTCATTCAAAACCTACAGGTTTCAGTTAAGAACTTGTTCGCTATTCACAAGCGGCATCAGCGGTAAACATTAGGAGTAGCATAAACATTTAAATTCTATGTCCAGAATTCATAGGATCTTGCTCCAAATCCAGGGGAGTACTTTTTTAGAAATGTACTACTACCAAGGTTCTCCAGAATGCTCGTGAGATATAACATTCTGAGGACATTTTTAGTAGCATTAGACAGAGTGAAATATGACAAAATGTGGTTTACCTTCAACCGGTCAGTCCTCTGCGCAAATCTCTCACTCACAGAGTAGCCATGTGTGAATCCTAAAGCACATAAAACATTATTCCACATCAGTACACAATACCAAAAACAATTCGAAATTACGTAAATACCACTCTCTGTGCAGGGCTTCGAATTCAAAGACTCAGAATTCTAATTGCATTGAAAGAAGAAACACAAACACACACACTGAAACAACCTTTTCGATTGCGAGCACAAATGCACCAGCACTAATACAGAACATTAGTCAAAAGAACCTGTTCCCGGCCCAATTTCTAACACCACATCACCTTCACAACATCGGCCGCGGCTTCAGTGAGCTGATCGTTGATCTCGGAGTCCAACATATAATGCTGCAAATACACCAAAAATTAAACAAACAAATAAATTCAGAACCAAATCATTTAAAAACAACAAATCAGAGGCAGCTCACCATTTCTAGCTTACTACTCATAACAATTTTGGCAAACATAAGTGGCTTATAATTGGAACCAAACCACATCTTAATGTCTTATCTTCCATAAATTTTCTCAGCAACCAAACACAAAATTTGAAAAGAAAAAAAAAGAAATTTTTTATCATCTGGGAAAAAAAAAGAAAGAAAAGGAAATGAGAGACCTGGCCGAGGATTTTCTGGGGAATCGGTCTTTGGGTTGGAGAGCTGTGAGAGTGCCATGATAGTCATCTGGGTTTCTTCTGCTTCCTCTTCCACTTCCACTTCCACTTCTTGTTTTACCAGTGCAAGCTCTTATATATAACAAGGTGAATATGCAGGTGTTCGTGCCCACGAGCGTGCTATTATTGCGCCGGCAGTGGAGTTTTCGGTTTCAGATTTTCTGTTGGGGATGATATTGGCGGGAGAGATTGCTGAAGAAGAAGAAAGGAGTGCTGAGTTCATGGGTGCTATTGTGCGCCGGCAGTGAATATCTTTTCGGTATTTTGGGTTTTATTTTTTATTTTTTTCATTTTGATAAGTAAATTTTGTTAAAGATCCAAAAGAGTGAGGCTACATTTTCAAGCAAAGCCCAAAAGAAACATTCCACAAATGAAGCCAAAGCAGAACAAATTTCATACATCTTTTTTAGTTTTTATATTATTTAGTTTTGTTCGTTGAATTGAATAAATTAATAAAAATAGCAGTAAAAAAAGTAGAGATGTGCGAGAAGATAAAATGAGTGTATGTTTATTATTTCTTAATAACAAACAAATAGCCCGACAGTGTTAACTACAATAACCAACTCAATAACAACTGCAATCCATTTCCACGCATTTCGCATTGCCATTTTCTCATGATAAGGTTACAATTAATTGAAGCAATATATGGATATCCATTACCATTATGTATAATCACATACAAATTACCCAACAAAAACAAAAAAAGCTAGCTTAGTTGAAGGATCAGCATGCGTATCAAGGCGATGATTAATATATGGGCTAATGCCTAATAAGCTAGGGTTGTATTATCCACACACCCATTTTTACGCTATACACACTTATGTTAATTTTATCATTTGATCATCTTCAATTTATTTGATGCGAAGACCGAAAATTGAAGAGGTATGGGGAAGATAAAAAATGGTATGTGGATAACACCACGCAAACTATTGTCTCCCAACTAACTAATTAGACCAGAGTCGGTATATTTATTGTCTCATCAACTAGCTAATTAGACGTGCACATGGCCACTCATGCATATTTATATCTAGTCAATAAAAAGAGTGAAATTAATCAAGCTTTTCTCAATGTCATTTTGCTAATATATAAGGATATCTACAAAAGTACATACTACATACATTACAAACAAATATAGAGGCTAGCTAATGCCTCAATTGCATTGCAAATTAACCAAACATAGTCTAGCCTTAAGAGTCTTAATTAAAAGTCTCTTAGTCTCTCTGTTCACAACTTGGATTGGGGCTGCTACTCCCATCATTTTCAGGACTACAGCTCCCAGTGCTGCACCATATCAATTGCTTTTTGTCCTTCATCACACTCGTTATTACTCACACTACTAACTTACTCCAGTACTAGTACACCCTCTTTGCTACCTTCCTCGGGAAGAGGATCGCCTCTCTCAACACCTGGAAAGATCGATGGTGAATTTCACTTCTCGATCAGGCGGTAATTCAGGTAGATCGTCGAGTAAAGTCTCAGGAGGATTCGTTGACAACCGGTGGATCGTCAATACGAAAAGAATTTCCTTCCACCAATGTCGAAAATGTGATACCACGATCACAAGCCCTAAGTCAACAGTTTCGTTGTACTCGCAGCTGAAAGTCAGCCCAAAAGTCGATTTCTCCGGTGCTCACCGGTAAACGTCACAGTCGGTATGCCAGGTGGCAAGAAGGTGGTCAACCTTCGCCGACAATTCACACTGGCATGAAATTGGGGTAACAATCAATTCCTAGGATCACGTCGAAAACTACGACATCCAGAGGAATGAGATTGGCAAACAGACGTGATTAGCGATGATAACAGAGTATCACCGATAACCCCAAAGAACAAGACAAACTTTGCCACAAGGCATAGCGATCCCAAATTGTACCGGTAGGAGTACAACATGGTCGAGTAGTTTGAGTAACAAGGGTGCAATAGCTGAGTAGATAATACTTTGATCCATTTGGATTCAAGTAAAAGCCCACGAATGATTAACGTTTCCGAAGACAAGATCGGAATCGTTCAGAGTATTCTGCTGGTCAAGGTACGAACTCACCAAAAAGTCAATAACGTTCCACACTGGAACAACCAGGCACCACCAGGATACAGAGTAGAAACACCAAGATTCAGGAGAAAGGTTCCAGGGTATGGGACGACATTGCCTCGACAATGTACGTCTCCACCGAAAGCAGATTGTTGATAGAAAGTTTCAGAGGCTGAAATTTCACATTGAAAGACAGATTCTTACGGAGACCGAAAGAATGATCGTCCGATACCCAAACTACTGGGTGCAAAGAATTCGATTCCAGAACAGTGATCCCAGGCCATTTTAAGCCGTGTCGAGCCTGATTCCAGTCCTTGGGACCACTTAGGAACTCGACGGAAAAGCTCGAGGGCTTCGCCGGAGTCCTAAAGAATTCAAGCCGGGGCTAATATCGGTTTTCTGGGTTCTGTCTGGGTGGTTTGTTTCCTCGTCGGCGTTCGAATATGAAGATTTGATAAGAAGTCCAACTGTACTCAGACAGTGGATACGCCGCAATTAGAGTCAAAACAGAAGTTATTTCCAATCACCGTCACTCGTGGATATGCAATCCATACCGTCGCCGAAGCGAATAGTCAAGATAGCCGTACATGCACAAGAGGGAAGATGATCGATTTAAATGACAAAATGTCATGAGTGGAAAGAAGGTGTCGACTACAGAAGTACGAAAAGTTCTTCAACGTTCGAAGAGAATTGAGTCACGACAAAACAACACCGTCGTAAAGACTCCACACAATTGATCAATATCACGAAGATGGAAATTGTCCCAACGACAGAAAAGTAGTAGGCACGAATTGTTCGAGAAAAGTCGACCGACAGGTTCGGTTTACGATCATCGAAGAGTCATTGCAGTCGTCACGTGCGGAAAGTACGGTACAAGAAATTCACGGTGATAATTTTCCATTTCCGGATGAAAATGGAAAGTGATTGGAATAATTGGGAGGAAAGCATCTCCAAGCATTCAGCGATTGCCGCCTACAGCCACAAGAAATGGAAAGGCACGTCCAGTTAAACAACGTTAGTTGTCCAACTGTCACCCGTAGGTAGAAGTCGTCGGTTAAGGTGTAGAACACCGTCAGTGCGAAGAATTTGTGAAACTAAATCCTACGAATTTAGTTCACAAGAATTTGTCGGACACGAAAACAAGTTCCGCCAAAATCTACGCCTAGCGTCGTCTCTAAGGAATAGCACTTGATGACAAAATCATCCGTTGTGTCAAACTGACACCACACACCAAGAATACGAAATATGATAACTGAATCAGTTTCCCAATTCAGTGCGGTTCAACGCAAGTTGGTAAAGAAAGCGTCCAGAGTTAAGCACTAAAACTACGCGTACCCGAAAAACGCGATAAAACCGTCACAATCGAGAAAACTACTAAAAACTGCGCATTAGTGACGTCGAGGTGGTATGACACAAGAAGAACTTAGATTTAAACCAAGGAGAAACAATACACCAAAGGTGTAGAGTTCGAAGAATTTCTCAATTCCAAGAAAAGAATTCGAGAACACAAAGTTCGAGGATGAACTTGGCAGGTAGTAGAATACCGAAGAAATAGCCAAGATTCAAGAAATTGAAGTCTGTTACCCAACCGACAGGTACAGAGTACGGAGGGAAGAGCATAGGTTAGTAGTAACCGTGCTCTGATACCAAACTGACACATCCCGACCCGGATGTACACGTGGACACCCAAAAGTCGGATGTGCTGGCCGACACCACGTAGGGTGACGAAAGCCAATTTGAATAAATAAAGAATATTTGAAGAATTAATGAATAAATACAGATATCGCACGAATACAAAATACTGAGAATTTACAAATAAAGAGAATTCAGAACAACTTCATACCACCGGGTCTCGATGTCGATAGCTCCAAACCGCAAAACCTGGAGGGGCGCAAAACAAAAGGGTGAGTGGGCCATAGTTAATTATTTCTGTGAAAACCTTTCCTTTTTGAAAATACTAACCCCTCGCCGTAAAACAGGTATTAAGTTTTATAAAACCTTCCTTGAAAACATAATATACTAATAGGTAGAAAATCAAGGTAAGTACGGAAATGTACTTACCGTCCGAAACGGGCAGAAAGCCACCTTTCGGCGTAGAATACTTTATAAAAAGGTTCATAAATAAAGCTATACGAAGAAACTGTAAATCAAATACAAGTATCCGTGGCATCTGTGAAAATCCGAGATAATATCACAATTTAACTACAAAAATAAATGCTCGGTTAGGCAAGGCAGACACACGAGTTCATACAGATATATTCTGTCATGAACAGGCTGGGTGTATAAATAAAGTTACGCTCATGTACTACGATCACGTGAAGCTGGCGCTAATCGCGTCACAACGAGTTCGGGCGCCCATGCGACCTCGAACAGGCTGGCACCTTACTATGGATCCATAGTGAGCGTATCGGTGCGGGTGTGAACAATCACGTGAAGGCTGGTCCTGGCCCGGGACAGTACAATTAACACCGGGTGAGCCTTCCTAATTGAGCGTATAAAAACATGCCACGGAGTATTTTTAAATTAAACAGTATAAGGTAATTTCCCTTTTTAGGATAACCTTTAAAACTACCACTAAATAAAGTATTCTCGGGTCCCGTACCCGAAATACCAAGTAATTAACCACAATACGTAAAATACCAAGAATACGCCATACGGGTACCAAGGTATAGAAATACCAACTTAATGGTAGATTAGGTGAACCCAAATATGATAGGAAATTATCGTTTCCAAAGTTCACCCAATTATGGCCCAAGGCCCGTCAAACAAATATAAGATTCAAATGCATAAATAGGGAATTAAAATAATTAATTCCCTAAACCCTCGAAAATAGGGTTGGTACGATAATCGAAATACGCATACAAGATAATACCTAAATCACCAATTTAATGGCATAAAACCAAATGGAAATATGGGTCGAGGCCCACTAATTTCCATGGCCTAATACATTACCGAAACTAACAAATATCAAGTCTATCCGATAAACCAAGTAAATACTACGAAGTACAAGGTCTACCGAAAATACGGGATAAGTACCAATCTAAAGTCATAATAACGATGTGGGCATAAAATAAGGTTTGCAATAACGTATAATAATCAATTTATAATCATAGGCAAAACCAATTTAATAGTTAAAACATGCAAAACCATTATTTTAGGTAAGGAAGGGGCCCACTCACTAATACCGAAGCCGGGAGTCAAAATGCACGTCCTCCGAACGCCACGGGTCGCCAAAACCTATTTTAGAAACCCACAAATTAGTAAAGTACACGAAATTACAAGAAAAACGGCGTTCGGATACCCGAAAACGGAGTTTCGGGGTCGGAAACCCCAAAACCGCCGCCGTGGGCCGCCGTGCGCCGTCGCACGCGCCGCCACACGCTGCCATTTGGCCTCACGCGCCGCCACGCGCGGCTGTGAGGTCACACGCGCCCTCACGCGCCGCCACGCGCCGGTGGAAGTCCACCACGCGCGGCCACGCGCCCCACGCGCCGGCCACGCGCCGGCCACGCGCAGTAACTGACGCCGTTACTGTTCCGTCAGAGTTAACGGAATATTCTAACGGCGTTAGAATATTCCGTTAACGGCGTTAAAACTAACGGACGGAATATTCCTTGGAATATTCCCGGTCCGACCGGGTTGAACCGGTTTGCTGACATCAGCAAGACCGGTCTGACCGGTTCGCTGACGTCAGCGCCGGTCACCTTCAACCTCAGTCCGGTCGCCGGCGCCGCCGCCGGCCGCCGCCGGTCGCCGTCGCCGGTCGCCGGAACCTGGGAAAATTTTGCAGAGTTCGAATCTTCACCATTTTTCACGCAAATTATACAGAAATGAAGCTCAAGTTGAGGAGGGTTCGAAATTACCTAGAACTGGGCCAGAAAATGGCCTGAGATGGCCGGAGTTGAGATCGAAGCTCTCGGCCGGAATTTGAATTCATCGATCTAGGCTGATGTTCAACATGCAGAGCCTGGGTTTGAATCCCAGGACTCCAAGAAGTCGAATGGGGTCACTTTTGAGTTGAATCGAGGTCGAGGAGGCCGAGTTTGGCCGATCAAAGCTCGCCGGGAAAAATGGCAGCTTTGGTTTCTGATTTTTCCTCGGGTTTCTGGGCTCGCCAAGCCTCGAGGATGATGCTGGTGCTGAACCCAGGTTCGAGGCTCCACGAACGTGAGCCAAGACTGGATGAATTTGGCCTCGGGTGTGCTGAGTAAATTTCCAGGTTTTGGTTTTCTGTAAATTTTGGTTCAAGAGCGTTGGGTTGCTCGGGGTTGGGAACAACAGATCACGGGGTCGAGTTTGCCCAAGAGAAGGTTGAGGATGCAGGTGGTTTGGTGGATTGGGTGGTTTTAGCAATTTCTGAGTTCTGAGTTGTGCAGCAAATATGCATGTCCAAACTGTGTATGTGAATGAGGTTCGAGAGAAAGACAGAGAGTGAAGGAGGTAAGGTGACAGAGAGACACAGTGGGCTGGGCCCACAAAAATCACTGGGCCCAAGGCCCAAATACGAAACGCAACTAGATTACGTCCGTAGAACGCTCATTCGAACTCCGAATGGCGTTCCGCTCGCGCCTACGAATTCGTATTCACGAGCACGTCGAGAAAATACAACTGGAAACGTCGTACGAGTTACGACGCAAAAGTCAATCGAAAGGTCAACCAAGGGCAAAATCGTCATTTTGCACCTCCGGGAATAAAATAATATTATTCTCCGGTACGGGCTGTAACAGTCTACCCTCCTTATAAAAATTTCGTCCCCGAAATTTCCATAAGAGGTACAACGAGGTAGAAGCGAGAAAAACAATCCACAGAAATACGTCTCCCAGAGGCTCCCTCGAAAGAAACGCAAGTAGAGAAATAATAAGTGTCTCAGCCGAGGTCAGCTAAGAACACTCCATCATCACAACAACTCATTGTGACAATAGTGCACCGAAAACGATCAAAAGAGGAATAATACCTCTAGCTAAGCGAGAAATCAGTCGTCCTAGGGACGTCTGATAGAGAATACCAGTTACTACGTTTGCACGACCGGGAGTGGTATGCGATAGTGCAATCGTAGTCACTCAACAGCTCAATCCATCTCCAAGGCGGAGATTGAGGTCTCCCAGAGAAATGAGATGCCTCAAACTTTGGTGGACGGTGTACAGTCTACACGTCACACCAAAAAGAAAATGCCGCCAGAACTTCAAAATAAAACTACTGGCAACCAACTACAAATCATGGGTACGATAATTCATCTCACGCGGTTTCAGCTATCTGAAAGCATGAGTGATTATCCATCCCTGCGGTATTAGTACGCAAACCAACCCGCTCAGTGACTCATCACTGTAGAACACGTAGTACCGCCGCCATTGGAAAGCGGTAATACAAGAATAAGATTTAGACCAAACTGGAGCAGTCAGAAAATTTGCTCGTGGTCGTCATTCCACACGAAAATTAACAATTACCTGAAAAGTTTCGTGAGAGGCAAAATAACAGGAGAAGAATCACTCACGAAACGTCGATGAGGACCGACTAAGTCAAGAAAGTTTCGAATCTTGTAACACTCTGCGGTCGCAACCGTATCCCCGCCTCAGCAACCATCTAGGGATCGACAAGAAAGCAATCCGCAGGAATCACATGTCCTAAGAAGCACACATGATTAAAGTAGAACTGGCATAAAGCTGAAAGTCTCTTAAACTTCGGCAAAATCATGCGCAAATGCATTTTGCATGATCAGTCCCAGAATTGGAATATGCCAGAAAGTCAACCAGAAGATTTATCACGACCTTGTCGAGATACGGACGATGTACTCGAGCCATCAAGTTCATGAGATTTAATGGGGCGATTGTCATCCCGAAAGGTATGACAAGGGGAAACTCGTAAGGCTCGCAACGAGTCCAGAAGGTGGTTAAGTAACAACAACGTTTTTGATCTTCGGCTGTAAACAATCAAGCTTCAGATCGATCTCGAAGAAAAACTGTGTACTTCGGAGCTGGTCAAAGGAATCATCGATTCTAAGCACGAGGTAACGGTTTTTAATCGTCACTCGGATCTTTTGCCTAAATCGATGCAGAGCCCTTAGAATACCGTTACTTGTTCAAATGAATAAGACCAGAGCTCCACAAAGTGAAGTGCGAGATTGAACGAATCCTGACAGAAGGTTCCAGAAGCAGAGATTTCCTTTGGCTCACACAACTCAGGTGGAGCCAAAAGATAAGAGGTAAGGAAAAGAGGTACAATCAATACCTGGAAAGATCGATGGTGAATTTCACTTCTCGATCAGGCGGTAAT